>CM076579.1:782951938-783161497 GCA_034641835.2 Pinus albicaulis
CGTATTTCTCTCTGACTTGGTCAGCAACCCAATTGTTGGGGCATATTTTTGGAATATTTCCTTTTAAATGATCGGGATAAGGCACACTTATACCATTCAATCATTTGAATTCTTTCCTGTCACTATCCCATTTCATCCTCTTTTGTTCGTACAATGCGACCCACGGTTGTGTCGCTTCAGAATTGTAAAGAACGAATTTATTGATTGCTTCAATTTCTGCATTTGCTAATGAAATCAAATTGACAATATATAGTATACTTAGAGATCAAAATATACATTATATCGAAGTTCAACATGAATATTTACTTTGTGTAAATTTGAAAAATTATGAGTCGCTTACTCTTTATCAAGCACTTTTTTCCACTCGTTTGGAGCAACTCCCCTTCTCCTTTGTCTTCATCCCTTTCATCGTCCCAAATCACTGCACCTGGTCTGTTGTCGATCTGCTTGATGTACTCATTGGCATAATAGAAATACTCATATGATTTGTGCCCCTCTGCCATAGACCCTTGGGTTTTTCCCTTTGTCGAACAAAACCTTTCAATTTCTTCATGTACCTCTCTAAGAAGAACATCCAATGATAAGAAACCACCCCAACTAATTCAACCTCATCTACTAGGTGGATTAGAAGATGAACCTGTAAGTCCATGAAACTCGTCGACAGTTCCTTCTCAAACATACACACAATCTCAACTATATATTGACGCCACCATGGAATGCTAGCCACATGAATCTCCTTTGATGTGATCCAACATACAAATGTAGATAATTTAGATATGGTATGCCCTAGGTCTTGAGGGAATTCATGTTTCACACACGCACACATGAACAAAGGATAATGACACTACAAATTTATAAACACGTTCAATAATATACAAAATTAGTTATGTTTTATGATCCCCGCATGGGATAAAATTTATTAATATAAAAAATAATAAAATCATGATTTTGGCTTTATATGTACTCTTAGAAGATTCAAATGGTCATGCGATTTCAACCCTGACAAATGGTCATCCATGGTGAAGTAGCGCTGTAGTGAAGGCCCATATGAAGTTGGCACCCTCACACTCATTATAACTTCCTTTTCCAAAGAAATATCATCTTTTTTTAAAATCCATGGGACATCACCTTCTTTGAAAAACCATGAATTAGAGGGACCAACGCTTGCCTTTGATCCCTTAATTTATAATCGTCTTGGCCAATGTTTCTTTTTAGTTTTTTAAGAAATAACATCTTTCCTAACAACCAATGTGTTAATTTGTTTCGATGATATGTGCCTCCATAAAGAAGATGAAACATTTTTAAATATATGCATGGGATCTAATAAGTGGGTAATCTTAAGATGCTCCCAATATGGGAGGTTATAAAAGATAGATTTCCTTTTCATCCATATGGGAAATTTCTCAACATAGGTGTCGAAGAATTCTAGATCATCGAACATAGGCTCCCCATTTAAATTGAACATTTCTATGAACTCCTCCTCCTTCTCTCTCTCATATTCTCTAAGCCATTCAGCTAGTGTCTTTATTGGAGGCCTTTGGGTTCTCTCTCATTTACCATTGAAAGCGGATGCTGCTCTTTTGTAAGGGTTTTCTTTTGGGAGGATTACCCTGGAGCAATCATACACTGGCTTTCTTAGGTCCTTGGACCATCTAGCTTTCAGAGAAGGTCCACAATATTTACATTAAAAATACCCTTTTGTTACAAGACCTACGAGATTATTGTATAAAATTAATATGCATGGCACATTAAATAATATCATGAAGATTATAAAAATTACAATGAATTAAATAACTAATATGTGAAAGAATATTGTTACGTATATAAACAAATCAATAAATTAAACATGTAATTTACCAGAGCAAACCCCTAACCCTGGATAATAATGTGTCGTGTAAGCACATATGCCATACAATGTAAAACTCCTCTCTGCTCTGGTGTGTCTTGATACATCGTATACATTTATCCCATCCCATAATTCCTTCAATTGATCTACGAGTGGTTGTAAGTAGACATCCATATTCTACACTTGTATTCTACCAGGGACTATGAGAGCCAACATAATATGTTCATTCTTCACAGACAACCATGGGGGGATATTGTTATTGATCACTACTACAGGCCAAATAGAATAGTTGGTGTTTTGGAGGGAATATGGGTTGATGCGATCCATGGCTATGCTGAGTCGTAGACTTCGTATTTCATCCTTCAATTTTTTGGGCCATGTATCCTCTATATGCTTCATGGCTATTGCATCAGTTGGGATTCACATAAGTCCCAACTCACTTCTGTGTGAGGCATGCCATCCCTGCAACATAGCTAATTATTTGCAACGAAAGAGCCTTTGAATCCTTGGGATTATAGGCATGTGCCTCAATATCTTAAAAGGAGGACCAGTACGTGATTTACCCTTCTTTATTTATTTATCATACCTGTCATGCCCACATTTCAGACATATCTATTTGTCTGCATATTCTCCTCTATATGGAATATAATCATTTGGACATGCATGATATGATATGTACTCAACACCCAACATTTTCAACAATTTGTTTACCTCTTCGCAGCTACTAGTAAAGACATTATCACTCGAAAGAACCTTATCTTTGAATAACCTGTAGTTGGTGATCATGGAAAAATATATTAATAAATGTACATTAATTCTGATATAATTATTAAAGTTCATAAAATTTACCATTTGTAATTTTCATTGTACTGTACTGATTATATTTCTCAAATTTATATAAGGGAGGACTTTATGGTAACTTACCTCAAAATTTCTGAGAAACATGCATTTGACAAGCCAAAATTTGCTTTCAAGTTGTATAGTAACATCGTTGTCCCCAATTGGGTAGACTTTGACTGATCGCTAGGTCCAAAGAGAGGGGTGGTGGAAGCAAATTTAAGGCTTTCGAAAAAGGTGTCAGCGATATGAGCATCATCCCCTAGCTGATCATCATTTTGGAATGCATCTAACAACTTTGTATCCATGGCAGTCATATCCCTCAAGTAATCATCCATAACGACCTCTATTTGATTGCCTCCATTTCCAGCTTATGAAGAACTACTATTGCGTAGTCATTCCTAATTGGTGAATATGGACGTAGAGGGAATTGGATCGGTGGTTGATTCAACCATTCTTGGTATCGTTCCTCTCCGATTTTTTCTCTTAATTCAGTCTTCTCTCGATTTGACATTGTCGTGGGGTGCAACAGAAGATGGCAGGTAGGTCACTCATCATCACTAGAGTCCTAATAATTTAAAAAATATATTTGAACATGATTAATACAAAATATATGATATCAATTAGTAACCACATTGAAAATATTACATGATTAATTGGTTTGACGTTGAAATAATTACTTTAATCAATATACCAAACAATTATAATTATTACCATCATTAATGTCCTAGGATTGTGGCTAGAAGATGCAATATTGTTACAATTGGTAGGGTGAAGCGACAGTCCATTTTCATCTACCAAATGTGCCTTGCGGTACGCTACTCCTGAAAAGAGCTTCCGACGTTTTGAAGTTGATGTTTGAATATTTTGTGCATCTAAACTCAATTTTGAATCTGCGTGAACCTGCAAATTTGTATATATTATAAATTCAATTAATATGTTCATGATTAACATGGATAAAAAACATAAATTCAATTAGATAATGAAAATATAAATAAAATCTGAAGTAAATATTATGTCTTGAGATGGATAGGGAGAAATCCGCGATGAACTTTGAGAAATATTATGGAACGAGCTGGGTTTTGAAGAATTGTCCATTCGATATAATTATGATATTTTCTCCCTGCATTTGAGCAAAATCAATAATAAATTTTGGTGCACACACCTAAAAGTAATTTCGGTGAATAAAAATGGAATTCTTGTTATCGGTGCTAATATACAGATCACTGCACCAGTGCGTTTTCATTAATGCACACCGGTGCTGTGATATAAACAGACGCACCAGTGTGGTGATATTAAGTGACGCTCTGACGACGAATAACTGCAAATAAAAAAACGCAACTCTATTTTCTTGAAGTGAAAAAAAAGCGGTAAATTGAAAAATGGGCGACAAAATATTTTCAAAAATCTAATTTCATAAAACAATTCTTTAAATACTAAACACTTTTCATTATTTCACTATTTTTGCAAAAAATTTCAGCAAGAAATTTGTAGGAGACATACCTGGAGCAACAGAGCACGATAGCACTGTGGAGCAGCGAAATACGTTCGAACAGAAGTATTCAGACAATCAGAATTCCAAACCTCGGTGATTCAAACCCTGTAGCATAGAATTTCAAACGATCTCATGATTAAATTTTATTGTTTTTTTTTACTTTTTCTGCATTTTTTTTATGCAGTGAAAAAAAATTCAATTTATTTTTCATTTTCAGAAACAAAATTAAAAAAAAAATCCATTTTTACCCTAAACCCTACATTCTTTTTGGTTTTTCCCTTTCTTCTCCTTGTTTCTATGATTTCATAATTTGGGATTTTCATTTTAGATATATAGGGTTTTTGTATTGCTATATATAGGCCTAAGACATCCAACCCATGGGATGACTTGCATAGTCGGATCCAAATCCATGTCGGCCCTTGCGTGATTTTTTAAAAAGAAGTTATCGGTGCAGTGGTTAACATGTAATGCACTGGTGCTTCTTGTTGATATAGAGCACCATACGGTCTATTATACTGTTTGTGCGGTTCGTTTATAATACACCGATGCACCGATTTCAGTGCGTACACCATGAATGGCGCACCGGTTTCTTGAAATTTTTTATTTTTTTTACTTGAAAAGTTGACAATTTATTTATAAAATATATCAATGAATAATATGGTACAGGTTTCATATTGATAAAGAAATGGCTGACAAGAGATCAAGTAACAAAAATATAGATAACACATCAAGAAAAGAAAAAAAAGGCAAGTTCTTTATAAATTATTTATAAAAAAAATTATTTTTGAACTATATGTAAGTTTAACTAATATGTATTGTTTACTATGTATCATGTAGAGCCACAAAATGATGAAGCTCGATAAGGTTATTTCTGATCCAGGACCAGAAGAGCGTAAAAACTTGATGGAAAAATTGCAAAAGGATGAATCAGGTGAATGAAAAAATACCAGCGATCCAATATGAGTTTCTTTTTTTAATTTTCATTAATAATATACTTAAAATTATTAGATAACATGTGTCAAACAATATATTAATTCACATTTGTTTAATGTTCTACATGGACCAACAACTCATAAAAGGAATGTTGTTTTAAGAAAAGAAAATAAATAGAACATGCAAATGAAAATGAATTTCTCCTTAGCTCATATGGAGTGGTGTTGGAGGTTAATGTAAGGGGGATAAAATTTTACAAAAGTTTGAGGGATCTAGTGGAACGAATTTATAGACCTTCTTTCCACTTACAATACAAAAATCAATCCAATGATTCCAAGAACCAAATTTTATCTAAACTACAGGAAGAATTTCCAGAGAATTGGTCAATGAGACATGTCAGACTTTTAATAGCAAAAACGTACAACAACAAAAAAGAAATGGAAAAGTAATATTCCTTTAAATGTTTGTCTAGAATTATTTATAAATATCACTTTTGTTATATTTACTTTTCATATATCAATATAAAAATTAAATAGTTTATTGTCATGTTACATTTTCAGGAAGATTATGAAAATTTCAAAAGATGAACGAGCTGATATCAGAAATATGCCAGTAGGAATGTCCAAAAAGGTGTACAAGGAGATGGTCAAAGAAATGGACAAAATTACATCGCAGGAAGAGCCATCTCAACAATAACGTGTTTCAAATGTATTATGTAATCATTGAATTTTTCGATCATTAGGTACAATAAATAAACAATTTAGCATTAAATATTAATTTTCAAGTATTTTCTTGCAGAAAAGAAAAGAAAATGGAACCCATTCAGCGCATAAAATAGGACGACAAGGAAGAAAATGGTTGATATCTAAGTTAGTGAGTAATTGTTACTTCCTTATAACAACTTAACTAGATTTCATTTTTGTATTTTTTAAGTTCTTTTACAAAAATCATCGTTGAATGTCTTCAAACAGGTGCTAACATACAAAGAAGAACCATCAGACGAATTGATTAGCATTGGGTTAAGTATGGGTTGTGAGTATTTGTTGGCATATCAGAAATTAATTGTGGACTTTGTAAGCATCTATCGATCTTGATTTACTTAGCTCTGTCTATAATTAATAGAACAAAAAAATCTTTTATATTAAATATATGATTTGTTATGGGGTATAAAACTTGTAGGAAACAAAGTATGGAACTGTGCCAACAGATGAAATCTTGAAAGATGGCATACTACATGGTTTTGAAAGAATGTGTATAGTTCATGAGTCAATTGTTGCTATGGTACATCATTTCTTTTCGGTTTACATTGATGTATATTATTTAATATTGAAATTTTCATTATTCTCAGCAATGTATATACTCATTACAGTTTATTTTTATTTTTGTAGATGGAAGGTGAAGAAGATCAAGAAAACAATCAACATTGTGAACAAAACATTCCTGAAAATAACCTAAGTAATGGAAGTAGCTCTAGCAGTGACATCAGTTCAAGCAAAGAATGATGATCACTATGTTTGGATATCAAAGAAAGGCGCTGTACTTTATGAAATATTTGTCTGTGAAATCAGACATTTTTTTTAATGTAATGGACATAGTGTTCCAATTGAAAGACAAAGGGACACAAATAACTGTCCCATTTTGTATGACAATGACTATATATATATATATAATAAAATATGTTTTAATTTATTCTATTGCGTTCTCCATTGTCGTTGTGAAATGTAACACCACTGATTAAATTTATGGATGATTAAATATTATAATGAAGAGATGTGAATTTTGATGATATGATATAACAAATTAATCAAAACATCACATTCAAATGCACTAATAAAAATTTAATTCATATGAATAATGTTATAAGATCTATGTCATCTTTTGATGAATAATGAATTTTAAAAAATCACAATAATTATGATATGATATAACAAATTAATCCAAACATCACATTCAAATGCATTAATAAAAATTTAATTAATATGAACACTATTATAAGATGTGTCGACTTTTGATGAATAGTGAAATAAAAAAATCACAATAATTGCACTGTCACAGGTCGATGTTTCTAAAAAATACAAAATGAACACCGATGTGTGTCAGTTACTGTACACCAGTGTATTTTTATGATATAGCGTAGCAGTGAATTTCCACGACCTATATGCACCGCACAAATACCAATACCAATTTTTAATCTCGGTGTGTTTGTGATATGCTGCACACCGGTTCATTTATGCGAGTCTACGCACTGCGGAATTTGTATGACCTATGAGCACCACATAAATACCAATACGAATTACAACAAACGATGCTTTTGTCGGGTACTGCGAACCGGTGCGTTTCCATAACTCGGCGAACTGGTGCATTTATATGACCTATGGGCACCGCACAAATCCGAAGACCAATTAGAATGGCCCCGTGCATTGTATCACCAACACTGCGCCCTGGTGCGGTTTTATACCTTGACGGCCTGGTGCTTGCACCTTCGACCGCCCCGAGCGACCTTCTAGATGACACGCATCGATGCGTTGACACCTTCGTAGCGCACCGATGAAAAAAACATCCTTAATAACCTTTGGCTGCCCAGTTTTTTTTTAGTTGTGTTGAAATTCTATTAAAAGCTCTGCCAAAACCTCCATAACCATAAACGAATGTTGTAGCAAATGTTTTTTTGACAATTTTAGCCAATTTTATAACACTAAAAACCTCCCTTATAACCTCTGCTAGAGGGTCTTTTCCTTGTAGTGTTTGAGGTATCTATTTGACCAACCAAATCTGAATTCTAGGCAAGCTAGATGGTTGGCCACGATCAATGAGTTCGATTTTGAGATTGTTAGGGTTCTATCATTTATAGGATCTCAAGATGATTGAGTATTTTGTATTTATGATTTTATATTGTAAAAAATTTTCAAAATGCAAATGATTTACAAATATATATATATATATATATATAAGAAAATGAAAAGAGGGTATGTCAAAAAATGAATATAGAGAAAAAGACAAAAAGAAAGAAAGTTGAAAATAATAAAAGAAAATAAGAACCCCACAAAAGAAAAATAGAAAAATAACAATGAAAGCGTTGCAAATTCAAATGCCACTACTGATAGATTAGTTTTCTTTATGTAATCATCAAATAAGATTGTGTGCAACTTGTTTAAAAATGCCACAATGAATAGATTTTTGTTCAAATCATACAACTTAACCATGATTGAACAATTGTGAATTTTTGTTAATTAGGTTAGTGAATAAAGATTTTCCAAACAATTTAATCTTGGCAAATCAGTAGTTAGGTAGAAAATGATATTGATTCAATTGTTTAATTTGAATCAATAGGAGAAATAAGTGGTAGAGTAGGTTAATTTTTTTATAAAAAAAAGTGATGTGGGTTTGCTAGCTTAAATGCACCCTAAGAAGAAAGAAGAAAAGATGTCAGCTTAGCAAAAGAAATGAAATTCAATGGGTAGGTAGAAGTGTTTTGGAGCCTTGAAAATAGTTAAATTGGTTATCCCAAAGTTTTGGTTTTCAAATGTATTTATGCATATGAAAGAAAAAAGGGATAATATAATTTTATCCTAACTCTAAGTATTTGGGGCGCATTAATGAAAATTTTGGCATATTACTATATATCCTAAGTTTTTTATTCTCATTAAACCTCCCACTACCCGAAAATCCATTAAGTCACATCACTTTAAACTCTGATCATACATCTGCCCATTATTTCCTCTGCTCCCAATCCAACGGTCCGCATCCGTTTTCAGCCCCCCTCTCCATCTGAGCTTTACTGCCGAGGGGGTGAGGGAGGAGGGGGGGGGTCTGAAAAAAGTTGTTTTAGCTTTCGGGCCCACAACAACATGGTGGATCCTTCGTGTTTCACACCCCCCTCCACTCATACTGCTTACCACCTCATAACCCCCATGAAAACTACTTTTAGCCGCAATACGGAAACCTCTCAGCTATTAGTTACGCCCACTGATATTGTCACGCCAGCTCACATATTCCCGTTTCCAATTACATCCCTTCCCACATAAAACCATCCATTAATGCATTTAATTAAATAAATGACCGTTAATATAACAGATCCACACCACAGTCAATGGAAAAAGCCCAACTGTGTATAAAGCCATGCATTCTAAACCTCTTTAGCTTTTACCTTGCTCATTTCTCTGTGGTTTCCATTCTTGTGAGAGGTTTACAAAGCTCTTGATCGATTCATCAGGTCATTACCAATCTTAGCACTACGTCTATTGCGCCTTCTTTGCCAATTCAAAGCTTTACACAGTCCTGGTAAACCTGTTCTTTTCTGAACACTTTCAATTCTCTGAAACAAATTGAATCATTCCTCTTAAGAAGAAAAGCCAGGAGGAGCTATTTAGCCCATTGATCCATCCTCCTTTTGATCTAGACCATGTCCCACTGGTTGACAAATATTATAAAATTCATGAAACTCTCTGTGAATTTTAACTTTTCGAGATGTATTGTTGGTTAGAGGACAAATACATAGATAAGTCAGATGATATTGGAATATGGGAATCAAACTTATCTCACTATATTTTCCCCCATACCCACAGTGCCCTCTAATTCATACGCAAATTTCAGATCTGCTACATACCTAGCCAGAGAGCCATAATTTCCCCCACAGGTGAAATTCTCTTCACTATCATTGCACAATCCATCGATCAAATGATGCAGGCCCCTTCTGTAGAAAATGGAACCCCTTTCTACCAAGAAGCCCTTAATGAATTGTATCAGAAGCTAGGTTTTTTTAAAAAGGCTAAAAGCCTTGAACTTTTCCTAGCTAAAGATACTCAGTTGCCTAAAAAGAAACCTCCTTACTCTTCCTCCATTTTCCCTGACAGAGCCAAGCAGATAATCACAGTCATTTCATACCTCCTTAGATATTATTCTGACCAGTGGGTAGATGAGCCAATCATAGGTTTCCTCTCCATATTTTTTGCATATTCTAAACCATCTATCCTTTTCAATTTCAGCCAATTCCTAGCAGATAGTATTCATGACCAATTTGTCAAATTTGAAACAGAAGAGGTGTTTAAATATTCCCCTGTTCTAGTTTATATGTTTCTATATTTCCAGGGAGATAGATTTAAATTTGCAATGCATAAACTGGATGATGGTGGCAATCAACAGTCAGTAATTTTTTGGACCACAATGGTGATGAAAAAGCAAAAGTAGTATTCATACAAACAATTCATTGAAATGTTTTTACATCCAACAATGAGCCTTCTTAGCAGTACATTTGAACAAAGAGTCAGTGAGGACATTAATAGGATTCTACATCTATCAGATCAAGAAAAGACAGGTACTGGTATTTATACCAGAACTACATATATTCTAGAGTTTATGGCTGTGAGATTGCTCCTTACAAACTTCCAAAATTCCTCCCAATGGGGATTTTTGCTTTAGATTACATCAGGAAGATGTTGAATGCTGATGAAATCCACTTTGTATCAGCAAAGAAGAAATCACAATTTAGGATTAAAACACATATTGGGCCATTCATTCACAACAACAGGTCAGCAGGGGAGGAAGAAGACATTATCTTGAAGGAAATGAAGTTCAGTCTCAACTTCACCTGGTCCTATGATCCATTGGGAACCATTTCAAAATTAAGGGTAGAAAACAAGACTACTCTTTATATACATACTCATAGGCCAGAAATAGAGAAGTGCATGAACCAAATGGAGTGGATTGAAAACACTTGGTAGGAAGCTGAGGAGAAGCTAGTCTCTACTTCTACATCACAAACTCCTATCCCACAGGAAAAATATTGAGAGAAGAAGGGTCACCTTCAATGACTAATACTACAAGCAAGGAGTTGAAGATAATGTACAGGAAAAGAACCAAACTCAATCATAAAGTTAATCCAAATAAAGATTCAGAACAGGAGGTTGTCGTAATTACTAAGGAGACACGTAAATCCTCTCAAGTTGGTGGCCGATACACCCTTTCACCTACTACTTCTACAACTTCACAGGACCAACAAGAAGCTATTTAGACAACTAATATTGTCCCAGGGGAGAAAGAGAAAACATTGTTTGATACATTCATGGATATCAAGCTGAAGAATGAGATTTTGAAGAATAGTACATACAACCAATTTTGGAAGCAGACTTCCAGTTCTCATAGTAGGTTGTTGTTAGAATTTGACTCTGAGAAAGGTAAAATGCAAATGGCCTTTCTTGAGGCACAAATTTCACAGCCTAAAACAACAATTGATTACAAGAAAACTTCATTTGAATTTGAAATCAAAGAAATTCATCCCATTGTTGAAATGGATATAAGCAAGAAAACAGGTGAAAGGATTTCCTCTACCTTAGCTAATATAGCAAGGAGTTTATCTAAATTGCGGGTTTCTTTGGAAAACATTTAACCATAGCTAAAGATTGAGAAAATCTCCTCTCTTGCCAACGATACAAGGAAAAAATATTTGGAGGACTTGGTAGTCAAGATAGGATATGACACCTCGAACATGAATGTTGCAGAAGGAATAATAAGCAAGAAGAATTTTGACATAGTATAATTGAGGAAAAAACTAAAGTTGTCAGCCACAAAAGGCAATCTGACCAAATACATTGAATAAACAATGTCTCAAAAGGCTGACATGATGAATCTCATTATGGAGAAAAATGCACAGTTGAAACAAATGTAGACAGAAATGGAAAAAATGATCAAGGAGAGGAAACAGACTGCAAAAATTTCCATGGTTCTTTTGGAGGTTGTCCCTCTTACATCCATCCCCACAGCTACAACTTCTACAACACAGACAACAAATGGTGCAAAATAGTTGACAAAGGCAGTGGAGAATAATTTTATTTAGACAAAGGAAATCAAGAAGTTTTAGGATAAAATAAATCTGTAACAAGACTAGAGATCAAGAAGTGAATTTTCACATGCAGCTGAAGCACAGATAGCTCAAAAACTGATAGAAAGGTTGCATAAGTCAGAGAGATTCATCCATTGGACAAACATTGGGCCAAGTCAAAGAAATAATCTGGACAAATATCATTGAATCCATTAATGAAATCCCTCTACATCCGCATCATTTTTACCTTTAAAGGATTTGATTATAAAGGCTAATGATGATGTCACAGCTATTAAAGAAGAGCTTGGAGATATGCCTATTACAACAAATAACATCACCGAATTCTTAAAATCCAAGAACAAGTATGAGTTATATGACTTGGGAGTAGATGATAGAACATAGACCATTTTGGAAGTGAAGGAGATTCTTATTAAGAAGAATCTGATTGTTCAGCTGGAAGAGAAATGCCATAGTTTAGAGATAGTAGTGAATAGATTATTTAGCAGGATTGAGCCTATAACACAGAAGGGTCTTCCTTATTTGTTTGTGATTAATGATAACCTAATAGCTCCTCAAGGCTATGTGAGAAAGCTAATGGAAATTTCTAGGAACGTTGCCAAATTATTCAATATCAAGGGCACCATGAGAGGTAAAGCATACTTGGAAGCAATGAGAAATGATCTTTTCATTCAACATGAGGTAGAAAAAATCTTCGTGTTAAAACCTACTTTTATGAAATTTATAAATCATAATCAAGTTAACTATCTAATATGAATATCGATGGCATAAATTGTGTGACCTATAGGAGTGAAAATTAAATTAGAAAGGCCAGGTGTAGCCAGCACATCAGCCAACACAATAGCTAGTGCAACCCACAAATAGGTCCACTCAGAAACTGTTTGCTCTAAAACAATACTAGCATTCCAGATCACCTCCACCGAGCCTATTTTTTGTCATCGTTAGATTTTATTATTCAATTCTTGCTAATAATACATTTTTGCTTGATATAACATTAATGTAATTATATTTGTAAAGGATTAGTATAAATACTTCATTGTTCGAAGTATTCTAGGTTGGTTATTGAATATATTTTGCTATTGAGCATTGTAACTTTCCACATTTTGCTAGAGAATCAATAATACAAATACTTACTGCAGGATTCATGTGGTGTATTAACTGGTGGAATTCTTCTACTGTAACTATGTTTTTTCAATGTATTTCCTTTCTGTGTAAACATCTGAAAAATCTTAATTGTAAAACTGAAAGTGTGATGAATAGGGCATGTTAATTAAAACACCTTAGTCTCATTGCCTTTACAATTTATGTTCTAGTCTGAAGTGAGATTCAAGCATACTTAATTTCTCTTCAATATCTACTGAATTCAATATTTTTTCACTTTCATAATTCATTAAAAATCTAAAAAGATACAGTATATACAACCTAGCTTTCCCTGTGATAACTCTTTTAAGTATTGATGCAGTATCCAGTTTTATATTTTTGACTCCATTTCCCAATGGGAATATAGAAATTTAATCAACCAAACCAAACCAATCAAAATCAAACAAACAACCAAGTAGAGTCACAACTAGCGTAATATCCACTAAAAACAAAGTTAAATTATATAGAGAGATCCCTCTCTGAAGCTGGGAGGGCTAGATCCCAACTTCCAAAGTGGTTTTAATTTTGTCATATGTGTTTATTCTCCCAATATTTTAAATTATGGAGCGATAACATAGTGGCGATCATACTGGGGATAAAATTGAAAAAATTGTAATTTCTTTCGAATTCATAACCTTGGTTAAAACATTGTATGATAGGAATACTTCAAGAATATTGGCTTCCTTTTCATTTTTGTAAATAATAAATGTGTGTGAACCTTATATTTTAAATATGGTTCCCAAAAGAGCTTATACTACATCTCATCCTGATCCAAAACATGCAGTAATTATAGATGACCCTAAAAAGCCGTTGAGAAGAAAAAGCATAGCATAGAGCCAAGGAAGCAGCAGTCCTCCTCACAGGGAAAAATCACTCCTAAGAAACTTTGTTACTCTACAAGACATTGAGTTTGACTTACCTTTTGAACAAATTTTACTTAGAACTAAGTCAGCTAATTGGGTAAATCAAATAGTGGTAGAACAAGATACATTAAGGCGACATTCATTTGAAGCACAATCTACTCCCCTTCATATAGGCCTTCAAATTATCTAGTATTTTCATAAATTTCAAGGTTTAGTTTCACGTCTTCACCCTTCTGTTCATGAGGCTTATGTCTAGAAGTCTATAGAACTCTCTGCTTTGACTTCTTATGTAGCTTCATCCACTTCATCACAATCTGTGCATCCTAGATCAGTAAGTCCTACCCCTTCTATAGTCTCTACAACTACTCCAGTACTTTCTCATCAAGAAACTCAAACTCCTTCTTCTCCTCAATCCTCAACCACAATCCAAATTTCATCTCCGCCAAAACCCCAATTTTTAGTTCAGCCCTTATCCCTGATTCAACCTCCACCTTTGATTCAAATTCCACCTTTTATCCAAAAACTAGCTGTGATCAGTCCACAAATTGTGCATCCTCATATTCATATAATGGCAGCCATATATGATCCTCTTGTTCTTCATGCTCCTTTGGCAAACATGCCATACGATTATCAGAAAAGGATTCCATAATTTGATGGAACCGATCATTTGATGGAACCGGACCTATCACTCCTATCACCGCCCAACAACATGTTGATAGGATGAATGATCATTTTGACCTTCAGAGGTAAATGAGAAAAAACGTAAAAATGAGTTTGTTCACAAATTATAACTAGAGAGGTGAGAAAGTGGTTTAAAGCATTACCTGTTGCTAGCATTAATGATCTCCCTACATTCAGTCAAGCATTCCATAATAGGTGGGAAATTAAAAAGAATCCTCTCTAGATTTTATCTGAGTATGAAAGCATTAGAAGGGGACCAGGGGAAAGTGTTCAAGACTATTGCACTAAATTTAACAATGTATACAATGCAATTACTGCTAAAATTCAAGCAACATAAGGTTTAGCCTTAATCAAATTCCCAAATGGCTTCGAGGAAAACATGTCTCACCCACTTAGAGAAAGAAATTCATCAACATTAAAATAAATGCAAAGGTATGCAGTGAGTCTAGAAGAAAATATGTTAGCAAAGAGGGCTATAATTAGGAATGAAGGGAGAGTGACCATAAAATAAGAACCCTCAACTACTTCTATTGATGCTAAAATAAATTCATTAGTTACAACAATAGAAAGAATGATGGAAAGGATTAATCTAAATGAGAGGGCTTTTCCGTGAGAAAATCAGCCTACACCTCAAAATCATAATCAAAATCCTAGGAGAAATCCTCCCCAAATCAAACAAAGATAACAAAGGGGTCCTAATCAGCAAATTAGGCCTCCATTTTAGGATAATTATGATGATGATTATGGGGAAGTACTAGAAGAGGTAGAAGATAACCAAATTAATTTGATGGGTATTAATGATAATGAAATTGTGTTTCCTACACATGAATAACGAGAACCGTTTCGATTATTCCATATTGAACTTGATTCTGAAGAATCATATGACTACAAGCAGGGATTTGAAAACACTATTATGGAAGTACATAGACAATATAATCTTATGAGTAAGAAAAAATCGGATGCCCGAAATAAAAATAATAATGAAAATCCTCTCAAGAAAACCTCTGACACCATTGCAAAGAAAACTCTAGAAAATGTTGCTAAGAAAAATATTGATAGTTCAAGAAAAAAGACAGTAAAAATTCTTACCAAAAATATTGTTGAGAGTACCTCCAAAACTACTCAAACCGATATTCCACCCACCAGTCACCGAAAAGAACCCGTGTCAGAATAAATTGTTGATAAATATAACTCTCTAAACTTAAATAAATTCCAAACATCATTCAATATTGAAAAAGAACTACAAAATATGAAAATTGATATCCCCTTAATAGAGTTAAATGAACAAAAAATTGTACAAAGCTCAATTTATGAAAGCTATGAACATAGGGGATAACATTGACACTGTTAATTTGAATGATGATTGCCTAACTATTATTTGTTCTAGAGGTATATGTAAACCATACCAAGGATGAGTTCCTCAATTTTATGTCAGTCTCAATGTTCATGATAAGATTCTCCATAATGCTATTTTAGATTCAAGTGCTTCACACAATTTGATGCCAAAATATATTATGGAGAAGATTGGTCTTGAAATTACTAGGCCTTACAAAGACTTATATTCATTTTATTCCATCAAAGTAAGAAGTTTAGGTCTCAATAAGGATATATGTGTTACTGTATCCCAAATCCCAGCTAAGAGTCTAGTAATCGATATAATGGCTACTGATATTCCCCCTAAGTATGACATGTTTTGTCACTCTCATGTGGAGTAAAATTACAAGTGACTCTAGAAACCAACATGACTTATGCTACCATACCAGTGTTTGGTCCACAGAGAAGACTATATAAGGAGACTTTAATGAAATAAATGGTGCGTATTTAGGAGAAGCCACATAACTATCCTCTTTACTATGTTCACTCTGATTTACACTCCTTCATTCTTTACAACGATGGAGATATTGATGCTCAAGTCACCAATGCTGAGAATGACATTAATGAAACACATGAAAATCAAACAGAAATTGTGCAACAAAACATTGAACCTGAACCTTTTTGGAACATGAGTTTTGATGGATCTTGTAGCAGGGCAGGGTCAGGAGCTGGTGTCTAGGTCTCAAAATCAAGAAACAATCATGAAAAAGGTAATTCTATGAAATCAATTTTTAATGTACCAATAACATAGAAGAATATGAAGCACTTCTTTTAGGATTGCAATTATTGAAAAAAATAGGTGCTAAAATCATATTTGTTCATGGAGATTCTGAATTGATTATAAAGAAGATTAAAGGAGAATATTCAGCAAAGCATCCTAGATAGAGAGCATACAGAAATGTTGTGCTTGATTTTCTAGAAACTTTGGTAGAATATGATCTTGTTGTTATTCCTACAAATCAGAATATCCTTACTAATGGTCTGGCTTCTTTAGCCCGCACATGCAAAATGCCTCATCCTAACAGACAATATACAGTGGAAGTAAAACATCGTCCATCTATACCAGATAATATGAGGCATTGGTAGGTGTTTGGAAATGACAAATATATTGAATTTTTTTGTAGTCCAAGGATGAGTATGAAGAAAATAGCATAGATTTTGAGTGTGAAATAGAGAATCAAATATTTGAACATACTAATGTAGGAAAATAGTTTGCTGAATCAAATGTAAATAATTGTGTAGATGAAGTTGTACATAAATAAGAGTTTCCTGAAATTGATCCAAGAAAAGAAGAATTTGAAATACTTCAACTTAAACATAATGTTTTACCTAGAGGTCTAGTTGCATTAGAAGAGATTTTTTATTTTAACTATGTAGCAAGAAAGCCAAAAATAGAGCCCATAGGGGAATATGTATAAGAATGTAATATAGGTAGTGAACATAATCCTAAAATGATAAAACTTTCAAAATCACTACCTGCAACTCAAAAACAAAAATACATAGCTTTATTTAAAGAATTCATTGATGTCTTTGCCTGGAGCTATGAAGATATCAAAGCATATGAAACCTAGTATCATACAACATAACATCCTAATCAAAGAAGATCAGAAACCATTCAAACAGAAACTCCATAGAATAAATCCAGTTCGGATGCCTGTGATTGAGAAAGAGGTTAAAAATATGTATGATGCTAAAATCATAGTTCCTCTCATATACTCTAAATGGGTGTCTAATATAGTTCCTACTAGGAAGAAAACTGGAGAAATATTATTATGCATTGATTTCAGAACCCTTAACAAGGTCTCCTTAAAAGACAACTACCCTTTACCAAAAATGGACCACATATTACAAAAGGTAGTAGGGTCTAGTAGGATTTCCTTATTATATGGTTTCTCAGGTTATAAATAGGTCTTAGTACATCCCGATGATGAGGATAAAACAACTTTCACTACTCCATGGGGGACCTTCATGTATGTGAAGATGCCCTTTAGGTTAATGAATGTTGGGGCCACATTACAAAGAGAAATGGGTATTGCCTTTGTAGATGAAATTAGTCATTTTATTGTGATTTATCTAGATGATATTACTTTCTATTCTAAAATTGATGAGGAACATTTGTTACATCTAAGAAGAGTTTTTGAAATGTGTACAAGGCTTAGCATATCATTAAATCCTAAGAGAACACTTTTTGACCTTGAAGAAGGAAATATTCTTGGTCATATTATCCCTAAGGATGGTATTAAGATCGATCCCAGTAGGATTGAAGCCATATTAAAAATCAGTCACCCAAGAAACATTAAGGAGTTTCAATATTTTATTGGCGAGGTTAATTTCCTAAGGAGATTCATACCTAACCTAGGAGAAATTCTTAGAAATATAAAAAATATGCTAAAAAGGGATTTAGAAATCAGATGGAGTATTGAGTGTAGACAAGCCTTTGATTTAGTTAAAAAGGCGTTGACAAAAGCACTAGTGTTGATTAGTCCAGGTTTTACTAAAGATTCCATTATCTTCTCTTTTTCTTTTGAACACACTGTTGCAACTGTCTTGTTGTAGAAAAATAATGAAGGATTTGAACAACCCATTGCATTTTTCAGTAAGGCTTTAAGAGATGCATCTTTGAAATATAATACGATGTAAAAATATGCCTTTGCATTGATTAAAGAAATTAAATACTTTAGAGTATATATCTTGCATTCCCATATTACTGCTTATGTACCAAATTCAGTGGTCAAGGATATTTTAACACAGAATGGACCTGATGGTAAACAATGTAAATGGATTGTTGTCATTCTTGAGTATGACTTAGAAATCAAACCCACTAAGTTAATCAAAGGACACAGACTGGCCAAATTGATGGCTGAGTAAAATTTTCATGCATTGGACATCAAATTTATTGTTGCATTAGATGATCAAGAGGAACATGTGACTCTACAGATTGATGAAGCATTTCTAAACTCACACTGGTATGCAGAACTGTTATATGTTTTATTCAATTTAAATTCTCCTCCTGGTCTAACAAAAGCAATGGAAATATTTCTAAAGTTAAAACAAGTTAATTTTTTCATTGTAGAAAAAGTTTTATATTATAAAGATGATGGTGGTATTTTACTGATGTTCTTGTTAAATGATGATGCAGAAAGAACCATGTAGGAGTTCCATGAAGGTGATTGCAGTGGACATCTCTACTGGAAAATCACTATGAAAAAAATCCTCAGAGCTGGTTTTTACTGGCCTAACCCTTTCCCTGATATTTATAAAAAATTAAACTCATGTTATAAATGCCAAATATTTGAGGGAAAAAGAAATCTTTTATCCTTTCTATTAAAGCCTATATCAATTGAAAGACCTTTCCAGAAGTGGGGACTCAATTTCATTGGTGAAACTCATCCTCCTCCCTCTACCCAACATAAGTGTATTCTCATAGCCATGTATTACTTTATTAAGTGGATTGAAGCCACACCTTCTAGATCTTCCACTGATGTTGTCATAATTAAATTCATTGAAACCAATATCCTCTCTAGATTTGGTTGTCCTAGAAAAGTTATTACTAATAATTCTGTAGCCTTTAAATCTAAGAAAATGATTGAATTCTACAATAAATACCACATTAATTTGGGACATTGAGCATATTATTACCCTTAGGGAAATGGGTTGGTTGAATCCTCAAATAAAAACATGGTAAATATCATTAAAATTTTTTTAGAGGACAACAAGAAGTCTTGGCAGAACAAGTTAGTTAATGAACTTTGGGCTGAGAGACTTACTACAAAGAAGTCAATTTGCATGTCACCATAACAATTGGTCTATGGGCTAGATGTAGTTTTTCCATCTTCTTTGGGAGTTCTAGTGATGAAAATAATTCAAGAAATGCAGGTTGAGTGAAATGACACACAACGGAGAACCAATCAGACTATTCAGTTGCAGTAGTCAAAGGAGGAAGTTTACAAAAAAACCCAAGTTATTTCGGAAAATGTCAAAAATATTTTTGACAAAATAACTAAAGCTGATGGCTCTAATATTGGGGACAAAGTTTTGAGGTGGGATTCCAAGAGAGAGGACAAAGGTAAACATGGGAAATTTAATAAAATTTGGAAAGGGCCTTACATCGTTTATGCTTTCAAAGGACATAATGCATTCTTCCTCAAGGACCTGGATGAATGAGAGATACCTAGTGGTTCTGTCAATGCTAGAGTGCTGAGGCACTACTTTTCTTAACACAAATATTTTTCTTACATAATTGTAAATATGATAGTCTATATTATTTTCATTGGGTAACTTACTGAATGAAGTTGAATCCCGCAGAGAAGGCCCTAAGCCTTAATTGATAGGCTAGCATAATATTTTGACAACAAAAAAAATCAGAGGCACACATTACACACATGAGATATTCAAGGCTATTGATCATATTTTCTTGACATTTCACATGGAGAAGTGCCATCCCCAGCTGGATCCACTGTTAGGCTCCTATAATTTATAGGATCTCAAGCTGATTGAGTATTTTGTATTTGTGATTTTATATTGTAAATAATTTTCAATATGCAAATGATTTCCCAAAAAAATAATATATAAAAGAAAATGAAAAGAGGGTATTTAAAAAATGAACACAGAGAAAAAGACAAAATGGTAGAAAGTTGAAAAGAATAAAAGAAAATAAGAACCCCCCAAAAGGAAAATAGAAAAATAATACTCAAAGTGCTGCAAATTCAAATGCCACTACTGATATATTACTTTTCTTTATGTCAAAATCCAATAAGATTGTGTGGAGCTTGCTCAGAATACCACAATAACTAGATTTTTGTTCAAATCATACAGCTTAATCATGATTGAACAATTGTGATTTTTTGTTAATTAGGTTAGTGAATAAAGATTTTCCAAAGAATTTAATCTTGGAAAATCATTAGTTAGGTAGAAAATGAATTTGATTCAATTGTTTAATACGAATAAATAGGAGAAATAAGTGATAGAGTAGGTTAGATTTTTTATAAAAAAGTGATGTGGGTTTGCTAGCTTAAATGCACCCTAAGAAGAAAGAATAAAAAATGTTAGCTTACAAAAAGAAATGAAATTCAATGGGTAGGTAGAAATGTTTTGGTAGCCTTGAAAACAATTAAATTGGTTATCCTAAGTTTGGTTTTCAAAATATATCTATGCACATAAAAGGGAAGAGGGATAGTATTACTTTATCCTAACTCTGAACATTTGGGTGCATAAATGAAAAATATTGGCATATTACCATATATCCCAAGTTTTTATTCCCATTAAACCTGCTGCTACCCAACAATCCATAAAGTCACATCACTTTAAACTCCGCTCATTTATCTGCCCATCGTCTTGTCCACTCCTAATCGAACGGTCCAAATTCGTTTTCGGCCCCCGTTCTCCATCCTAGATTTACTGCCGAGGGGTGGAGGGGGGGGGGGGGGACGTCTGAATTTTTTTTTCAGCTTTCGGTCCCACAGCAATGTGGCAGCTCCTCCACATTTTGTACCCTCCTCTACTCATACTTCTTACCCACTCAAACCCCGATCCCCGAATACTGCTTTCCCTTGCAATACCGAGACTACTTACCTATCCGTTGCAGCCACCAATATTTTCACACCAACTCGCATATGCTCATTGCCAATTATGTCTCTTCCCTCAGAAAACCATCCGTTATGCATTCAATTAAATAAATTACCATTAATATAATGGATCCGTGCCACAATCAATGAAAAAATCTCAATTGTGTATAAAACCATGCATTATAAACCTGTTTCATTTTTACCTTTCTCATTTCTCTACAATTTCCATTCTTGAGACAGGTTTATAGAGCTCTAGCTCAATTCATCAGGTCATTACCAATCCTAGCACTGTGACTACTGCACCTTCTTTGCCAATCCAAAGCTTTACACAACCCTGGAAACCCTGCTCTTTTGTGAACCCTTTCAATTCTCTAAAAAAAATTGAGTCATGCCTCCTAAGAATAATATCTAGGAGGAACCAGTTAACCCATTGATCCATCCTCATGTTGATCTAGACCATATCCCTCTAGCTAACAGAGAATACAACATTCATGAAACTCTCTGTGAATTTTAACTTTTCAAGATGTATTGTTGGCTAGAAGATAAATACATGGATAAGTTAGATCAAATTGGACTGTGGGAATTAATGTTACCTTACTATATTGTACCTGATACCTACAATGCCCCTCAATTCTTCTGGAAATGTCAGGCTTGCTACATACCTAGCCAGAGACCCATAATTTCTCCCACAACTAAAATTCTCTTCACTATCACCGCACAATCCATCAATCAAATGATGCAAGCCCCTTCTGTAGAAAATGAAACAAATTTCTCCTAAGAAGCCCTTAATTAATTGTATCAGAAGCTATATTTTTCCAAAAGGGCTAAAACCATTGAACTTTTCCTAGTTGAAGAATCTCAGTTTCCTAAAAAGAACCCTCATTACTCTTCCTCCATTTTCCCTGACAAGGTCAAGAAAATAATCACTGTCATTTCATACCTCCTTGGATACTATTCTTACTAGTGGGTATATGAGCCAATCATAGGTTTTCTCCATATTTTCTATAGATTCTAAACTATATACCCTTTTCAATTTCAGCCAATTCCTAGCAAATTGTATTCATGACCAATTTGTCAAATTTCAAACAGAAGAGGTGTTTAAATATTCCTATGTTCTAGTCTATATGTTCCTATATTTAGAGGGAGATAGATTTAAATTTGCAAAGAATAAATTGGATGATGATGGCAATCAACGATAATTCACCTTTTGGACCACAATGGCGATGAAAGAGAAGAAGGAGTATTCATACAAATAGTTCATTGAATTGTTTTTACATCCAATAAAGAGCCTTCTTAGCAGTACAACTGAACCAAGAGTCAGTATGGACATTAAAAGGATTCTACATCTATCAGATCAAGCAAATATGAGTGATTGATATTTATACCAGAACTACACAGAGTTGAGAGTTTATGACCGTGAGCTTGGTCCTTACAAGCTTCCAAAATTCCTCCCAACGAGGACTTTTTCTTTAGAGTACATCAAACACACATTGAATGCTGATGAAATCCACTTTGTACCAACAAAGAAAAATCACAGTTCAGGATTAAAACACATATTGGGCCATTCATGGCAACAACAGGTCAACTAGGGAGGAAGCAGATATGATCCTGAACAAAATGAAGTTCATTATTAGCTTTACCTGGTCCTATGATCCATTGGGAAATATTTCAAAATTAAGGGTAGAAAATAAGACTACTCCTTATATACATAGTCATAGCCCATAAATAGAGAAGGACATGAGAAAAATGGAGTGTGTTGAAAGCACTTTGCAAGAAGCTTAGGAGTAGCTAGTCTCTACTTCTACATCATAGAATCCTGTCCCATAGGAAAAATCAAGAAAAATACTGAGAGAAGAGGATTCACCTTCAATGACTAATACTACAAGCAAGGATTTCAAGATAATGTATAGGAGAAGAACCAAAATAAATCCTAAAGGTAACCCAAATAAATATTCAGATCATGAGGTTGTCATAATTACTAAGGAGACACCTACATCCTCTCAAGTTGGTGGCCAATCCACTCTTTCTCCTACTAATTTTACATCTTCACAGGACCAACAATAAGATATTCAAACAACTAAGGTTGTCCCAGGGGAGAAAGAGAAAACAATTTTTGTTACATTTAGGGAAACAAAGCTAAAGAATGAAATTTCCAAGAACAGTACATACAGCCAATTATGGAATCATACTTCTAGTTCTCAGAGTTTTTTGTTGTCAGCATTTGAATCTAAGAAAGGTAAAAATAAAATGGCCATTCTTGAGGCACTGATTTCACACCCTAAAACAAGAGCTGATTATAAGAAAAATTCATTTGAATTTGACATCAAAGACATTCGTCCCATTGATCAAATGGAGATGCACAAGAAAATAGGTGAAATGATTTCCTCTACCTTAACTAATACAACCATGATTTTATCTAAATTGTAGGTTTCCTTGGAAAACATTCAGTCACAGCTAAAGATGGAGAAAATCTCCTCTCTTGCCAAAGATACAAGGATAAAATCTTTGAATGACTTGTTAGTCAAGATAGGATATGAGCCATCCATCATGAATGTTGCAAAAGAAATAATAAAGAAGAAGAATGTTGAAATAGCAGCATTGAGGAAAAAAATAAAGTTTTCAGCCATAGAAGACCCTCTCACCAAGGACATTGAAGAAAAAGAGTCTCAAAATACTAGCATGATGAAGCTCATAATGGAGCAAAATTCATAGTTGAGACAGATGGAGAGAGAAATGGAAAAAATGATCAAGGAGAGGGAACAGAGTACAAAAATTTCCATGGTTCCTTTGGAGGTGGTACCTCTTATAGCCATCCCCATAGCTACAAATTCTAAAAAAAAAACAACAGATGGTTCAGAATAGTTGGCAAAGGCAGTGGAGAATCTATCTATTAAGCTAGAGGAAATCAAGAAGTTACAGGATCGAGTCAAATTGTTACAAGACCAAAGATCAAGAAGTGAATTCACACATGCAGCTAAAGCACAGGGACCTCAGAATGTGATAGAGAGATTGAAAAATGCAGAGAGAGAGTCATCGATTGGTCAGACACTGGGCCAAGTGAAAGAAATCATCTGTACATATATCATTGAATCCATTAATGAAATCAACCCCTACATCCAGATCAATTTTGAACAAAACAAGTTGATTATAAACGCTAATGATGTTGTCACAACTATCAAAGAAGATGTTGGGGATTTTCCTGTTATAGAAAATAACATCATCAAATTCCTAAAACCTAACAACATATATGAGTTATATGACTTGGGAGTATAAGATAGAACACAGACCATTTTGCACGTGAGGAATATTCTTACTAAGAAGAATATGATTCTTCAGCTGGAGGAGAAATGCCTAAGTTTAGAGATAGAAGTGAAGATAATCTTCAGCAGGATTGAGCCTTTAACACAAAAGGGTTTTCCTTCTTTGTTTGTAATTAATGATAAGCTAATAACTCATGAAGACAATGTGAAAAATCTAAGGGAAATTGTGAGGGAAACTGTAAAATTATCCAATATCAAAGGCACTATGACAGGTAAAGCATCCGTGGAAGTAATGAGCAATGATCTTTTCATTCAACATTAGGTAAACCACATCTTCCTGGTAAAACCTAATTTTTCTAGATATACTGAAGTGGATGAAATTTACTGAAAGGTAATAAAGTTAACTATCCTAGATGAAGATAGATGGGATAAACTGTGTGAACTACACGAGTGAAAAGTAAATGAGAAAGGCTAGCTTCAACTAGCACATCCGCGAGCACAATAGCCAGCACAACCCACAAATAGGTCCACTCAACAAATGTTTCCTCTAAAATAGTGTAAGCATTCTAGATCACCTCCACCAAGCCTATTTTTTGTCATAGTTAGAGTTTATTATTCATTTATTTTCTAATAATACACTGTTTGTTGAGACAACCTTAATGTAATCAATTTTGTAAAGGATTAGTATAAATAGTTCATTGTTCAAAGTATTCCAGGTTGGTTATTGAATATGTTTTTCCTATTGAGCATTTTAACTTTCCACGTTTTGTTGGAGCATCAATAATATAGGGACTTATTACATGATTCATGTGGTGTATTAACTCATGAAGTTCTTCTATTGTAACTGTGTTTTTTCATTGTATTCCATTTCTTTGTAAACATCTAAAAAACCTTAATAGTAAAACAAAAAGTGTGATGAATAGGACATGTTACTTAGAACATCTTATTCTGGTTTCTTTTACAATTTATATGTTTTATTCTGAATTCAGATTGAAGAATACTTAATTTATTTTCAATCTCTATTGAATTCAATATTTCTTCACTCTCATAATTCATTAAAAATCTAAAAAGATCCAATATATAAAACCTAGCTTGCCCTATGATAACTCTTTTAAGTATTTATGCAGTATCCAGTTTATATTCTTGGCTCCCTTGCCCAATGGGAATGTATAAATTTAAACAACCAAGTACAATCATAACTAGCCTAATATCCACTAAGAACAAAGTTAAGTTATATAGAGATATCCCTCTCTGAAGCTGGAAGGGCTAGATTCCAGTGTCAAAAGTTGTTTTTATGTTGTCCTCTATGTTTATTCTCGCAATATTTTAAATTAAAAAACAATAACATGTTTTTCACCGGCTGTAGTTTTATGTACTGCGTTATCGTGTACACTAGGTGTAGGTGTATGTGTTGTGTTGTATACCGGGTGTAGGTGTATGTGTTGTGTTGTATGCCTGGTGTAGGTGTATTTGTGGTATGTCAGGTATAGGTACTTGTATTGTATGGTCTTGTATGTTGTATGTCGGTGTACATGTTGTGATGTACATTGTGTGTATGTTTACATGATTGAAGGGAAGAAAAGGGACTAGGTGTTTTTCAGGTGTGGCAACTGATCCAGTGTGCATAAAAAAAGGACCAATTAAAGGATAAGTATCAACATTTTATTTAAGTTTTATTATGCATATGATCTATGATTCTAACTTATTATGGCTAAATGTGATTTATTATTATGGTTTATGGTGTTTCCATGTGATTCATGATTTTAATTTATGATGGTTGCATTTGAGCTAACCATATATGGCATGTTTATACATGATGATTGATCAAAGAACTAGTTTGACTTTTGGTGACATGAAGAGAACATGATTGTAAGTGTACCTTATTGACAAGCTACCAATGAGGTATGATTTGAAGTTATTTCAATTTATTTTCAATCTAATGGAAATTATGTGGTTGGTACAGGAAAGCATGTAATGCTCGGTTTATATGGTTGGAACTAACTGTAAGAACTAGCAACATCAAAAAAATGAATTGTAAAACACATCATTATGGGACACTAGTACCAAATAGTGTCCAATGATTTCAATGAGCATGCTTTGACTAGTATGGTGGTTTTGAGGGAGGGATATGCCTTGGATTTTGTATCTTCCGATGCTAGAAATCCTTTCCAAGGGATGGACTACCCTGTATGGGGGTGCCAGAAGAAGAGGGTGAATGGATTACCCAAGGGACTTTTGTAGAAGAGAAGGGAAGGTTAGGGATGGATGTTTTGGTAATTAGTATTTCCAAATGGAATCATATGCACATTGGGAGTGAGCCCTTGAACAATGACCCAGTAACGATTCACTTAGAGGACAAGTGGTGCAAGGTTTTAGCACTGGACATTAGATGCAGCTTTGAATTTGATAGTGGATTCTAGAATTCCTAGGAAGGAGGTGAATATTGGTACTACTTTAAGGGTGTATGTGTAAGCCTTTGGATTCCCTTGTTTTTAATACATGCATCATATTATTTTTTTTTTGGCTCAGCAAATGTGCATATGTGTACATTATTGTAAATACTGTATCGATATGGACTGATAAAGCTCCATAGATAGTATGGTTATTTGTTGGTTGAATAAAATGTGTATGAGTATATATGTAGTTTCTATTGTAAATACTATAATGAGTTGTGTTATTAAGCTCCATATTCGATATGTTTTTCATTTTTTCGGCATTGTTTGGTGTAAATATTGCAACGAGCTATGTTATAAGGTTTCATAGGTAGTATGTTTTGTTTTTTAGTGGGTTTGGTGGTTGTAGGTACCATTGAACACCGAGGACAATGCCCCCTCAAGGGGTAGGTACCTGTAAAAACCTTGGTTAAAAGTCCATGTAAAAATATATAAGACCAAGGTCATGGGACACGTATTCCAAGCTGAATGGTGGGAAAAAAATGTTAGTATGTGTTCATTTCGGTTTATTATAGTTAAAGGAAATTGACAAAGGCAAAGGCAAAGGAATTGGAAACAGAATGGGGCATTATTTGACATTTATTTATGAAAATAATGGCAAATATGAATAAAGGAAGCTGAAATGTAATAGGTTGCACATGAGGAGAAAACTAAAGGAAATAATGGAAAGTGAAGAATATCAAGGCCTCATTGTTGAAAAGTCTTTTAAGGATCAGTTGGCAAGATTTTTCTTAAATATTTTGTTCTGTGGAAATTTTGAGCTCTCATTACTCTCTCTCTCTCTCTCATACTCTTGGATACTTAGAGTTATCTTGGAGCGTTGTTAGAGGGTGTGGCACACTTTCTAGGTTTCGCTGCTCCAAACAGGTCAGCGTGGAATTTTCTCTATAACTTTTTTCTATGAAGGTTCAGAATTTGAAATTTTTAGAGTACGAAGAAAAAATCCTGAGGAACATCGTCGCAAAATTTCAAAGCTTGGTTCGCAATAGTTTTGGAGATATGATCTGTGCAAGTTAGGTCATTTTGCAGGCTCCTGAATTTAACCTAAACATGTCATCGTGGTATTTTTGTAATAAATTTTTTTTTTCTACGAAGGTTCAAAAGCTAAAATTTTTAGAGTATGAATCCAAAATCCTGAGGAACATCGTCAAAAAATTTCAGATATTGGTTCGCAATAGTTTCGAAGATATGATCTGTGGAAGTTAGGGTTTTTTGAGGCTTCTGAATTTCATCTCAAAGAGGTGATCGTGGGAAAATCTTCATAGCTCTCTCTCTGAGCATTGGATTGGAATGCTGTAAAAAGTGGCCGCAAGTGCACGGACTGTAGTTTTTGGTCTATCAATTTCAGAGCCAAAGGAAGAAACAATGACACGTGGAAATTCGTACAAGTTCACTCTACTGAACCAGTCCAATATTGGGTCATTGTGGGAGATTGGACATAACTTTGCCTTGAAGAATCCAAATCAGATCAGACCTGTGGAATTTGAAAGAAGCTTCATAGGGCTACTAAAGGGCTGAATTTCAGATATTGAGGATCCAAAATTATAGAGATAATTCAATTTCAATAGAGAGCTCCTCAAAATCAAGTAAAAGGTGTGTATTTTATTTTTCCGACCGCATAAGTCTTGTTTGAAGAATCAAGTTGAATTGATTCCAAGGGCATCTTGTAGAATAGATATCAATATTGGATTCTAAAAAGGCCCCTAAAAAGAATTCAACACCCATCAAGCCTTCAGAAGGCTCTACCATGACTCATGAAGATGAAGAATTGCAACATGATCTATCAAAATTACAAGAACAAGTGCAACAAATTCCACTCTCGCAAAGAGCAGCAAAAAATGAAATGGAAATTTTGAACAAAGGCATGGAAACTAAGATGGATGGTTTGAAGAAAGGTGTGGAAGCTAAGATGAATGGTTTGGAAGCTAAGATGGATGGCATGGAAGTGGGCATGGAAGCTAAGATGGATGACATGGAAGCTAAGATCGATGAAAAAATGAAAGACAACATGGAAAACATGAAGAAGGATCTAAAAGTAGACATCGAAGGTTTGGAAAAGTTTATACAAGAAATCTTTCCTAATGGTGAAAAAATAGTAGAGGAAACTCATGATGAGAATAAAATAAATGTTAATCGTGATTTCATAAACTCTACCGTTGGAGGGAGGAACCACCATATTCCAAAAATGGATATGAGGAAATTTGATGGAAAGGATCCTGTAACATGAATACTATAGATGGAGCAATATTTTGATCTCAATAATGTGCAAAACACACAAAAGGTACGCATCACAACTTTACATTTAGAACAAAATACATTTGTATGGTATCAATGGCTTTGCTACCATAAAAAAATTGTCACTTAGTCAATTTTTACGGAGGAAATGATAGCACATGATGAGGATACAAAGAGCAACACCTTCTTTAGCCAACTGATAAATCTCAAACAAAAGTGTTCATTGGGGGAGCACATGGAGGACTTCCAAAAATTGAATATAAGGGTAATTGATATTTCAGAGTAACATAGGATTGATCTCTTCATAGGTACTTTAAAGGATAACATCCAACAAGAAGTTCGTGTTTTGGAACCTAATTCATTGGAGAAGGCATTCAGGTTGGCAAGAAAAATTGAATGTAAAATTATGGTGACAAGGAAGCCTACCACTCACTTCTATAAAGAGGGAAGTGTTGCTACTCCTAGATTTCCACAACCGACAAGGTTGACACCACAACAATTGGAAGAAAAAAGAGCAAAAGGGCTTTTCTACAGTTGTGATAGCAAATACACTGAAGGTCATAAGTGTGCTGAGAAGAAATTATTTTACATCGATTGTGAAGATGAAGAAGAAAATGAACAAGAAACTTCAAAAGAAGAGGATATACACCAGGAACCAACCCTAGAAGAAGAAGAAATGAGTTCGACCATATCGTTTAATGCATTGGCAGGAATTACCACTCCTCAAACTCTCAAGATAGAAGGACATATCAAGAAGAAAAAGGTAATAGTGTTGATTGATTCGGGTAGTACCCATAATTTTATTCATCGTAAGGTAGCCAAGGAATTGAATTGTTTCCTATACCTAGCACCCTAATGTCAAGTGATGGTTGAAAATGGAGGAACTATAAATTTCTCTAGAAAATGCCATAATGTCGAGCTATCCATGGGGGAATATGTATTGAATATTCCAATGCTTTCCATCCCAATGGGAGGTGTTGATGTCGTACTAGGAGTACAATGGTTACAATCTCTGGGGATGGTAGCCTTTAATTTTCAAGAACTTTTCTTGAATTTTTTTTTGGGAGGAAAGGAAATCGAATTACGGGGTATCATAGGGAAGCCAAGAAAGATAATAAGCTCTAATGTCATGAAAAAGCTTCTAAAGAAAGAATAATGAGGTGTAATTGCACAATTATTCTCACTAGAAGTTCCAACATCAAAATCATCTATTTCTTCGCATCTCCAAAAAGTCTTGGACAATCATTCCAAGGTGTTTGAAACTCCCAAAGGACTCCCACCTATTCGTGATCATGATCATGCTATTCATTTGATTCCAAAGAAGTGTTCCTCCAAACATCAAGCCTCCGTATATCCTTATGTCCAAAAGAGAAAAATTGAATGTATGATTGCAGAAATGTTAGAGGCTGGTATAATTCAACCTAGTCAAAGTTCTTTCTCTGCTCCTGTAGTATTGGTACACAAGAAGGATGGATCATGGCGCATGTGTCCGTATTATAGGGAGCTCAATAAGCTCACCATTAAAGATAAATTTCCCATTCCTGTGATTGATGAATTAGTGGATGAATTACATGGAGCAATTTATTTTACCAAGTTGGATCTTCGTTCAGGATATCATCAAATTAGAATGAAGACTGAAGATATTCCAAAAACAGCATTTCGAACTCATGAGGGTCATTATGAATTTTTTGTCATGCCTTTTGGCCTTACCAATGCGCCTTCTACATTTCAAGGGTTGATGAATTCCATTTTCAAACCCTTCCTTAGAAAATTTGTGCTAGTATTTTTTGATGATATACTAATCTATAGCAGGTCTTGGAAGGATCATGTTGAACATGTTGACAGGGTGCTCAAACTATTGCAGGAGAAACAATTATATGGAAAAACATCCAAATGTTTCTTTGGAGTACAAGAGGTGGAATATCTGGGTCATATTATATCTCACGAGGGTGTTAAAGTAGACCCTAACAAAATTAAAGCCATTAAGGAATGGAAAGTCCCCACGACCATAAAGTAGTTGCGAGGATTTATCGGGTTAACAGGGTATTATCGCAAGTTTGTTAAGAATTATGGGAGAATAGCAGCACCTCTAACAACATTATTGAAGAAAGATGCATTTTCATGGACTCCTGAAGCAACTAAGGCCTTTGAATATCTTAAAGAGGAAATGTGCCTAGCACCGGTCTTAGCTACGCCAGACTTCACAAAAACCTTTATTGTGGAATGTGATGCCTCAGGAAATGGAATTGGTGCAGTTTTAATGCAGGAAGGAAGACCCATTGCTTTTGAAAGTCGTCCAATCAAAGGAAAGTATTTACAGAAACCTATTTATGAGAAGGAAATGTTAGCAATACTGCATGCACTAAAGAAATGCAAACTTACCTAATGGGAAGACACTTCAAGATAAAAACCAATCATGATATTCTTAAACACTTTTTGGAACAAAGACTATCGTCAGAAGAGCAGAAAAAATGGGTCACAAAGATGTTGGGTTATGACTTTGAAATAATCTACAAAAAAGGAAAGCTTAATGTTGTTGCAGATGCACTCTCAAGAAAGAATGAAGAGGTGGAAGCATTGCTTTGTGCCATATCTATTATCCAACCAGATTGGATAACTGAAGCAAGAGATGAATGGAAGAAGGACAAAGATGTATGGATACTCATTCAAAAGTTGCAGCAAGATCCTAGTACATCTGATACATTTAGTTGGAAAAATGATTCCTTATGGTACAAAGATCGCTTATATCTTTGTAAGAATTCCCAACTAAAACAAAAGATTCTTCTGGAATCGCACACTTCTCCTTTAGGAGGACACTCAGGATTTTTAAAAACTTACCACAGGGTGAAGAAAGAATTTTTTTGGGATGGCCTTAAATCTGATATTCAAAAGTTTGTGGCGGAATGTTTGGTTTTCCAGCAGAATAAAGTTGAGACAATTAAGACCCCAAGTCTTCTACAACCTTTATCCATTCCAAGTCAATGTTGGGAGGAGATTTCAATGGATTTTATCACAGGTTTACCTAAGTCTGAAGGAAAGAGTGTCATCATGGTGGTAGTTGATAGACTTACCAAGTATGCACACTTTGTGCATTATCTCATCCATTTAAAGCAAGTACAGTTGCTACTACATTTATGGATAGAATTCAAAAGCTACATGGAAGCCCAAGGGTTATTGTGAGCGACAAAGATCCCATTTTTACCGGAAATTTTTGGACGGAGTTATTTTCTTGTTTGGGTACTCAATTAGCTCATAGCTCATCTTATCATCCTCAATCTGATGGTCAAACTGAGATAGTAAATAAATGTTTGCAAGGATATCTTCGTTGTTTTGTATCTGATAAACAAACACAATGGGTCAAGTGGTTACCTCTCGCTGAATGGTGGTATAACACTTCCTTCCATACTGCAGCAAAAATGACCCCATTTATGGCACTTTATGGATATCATCCACCATCCATCATGTTGGGGTTCCCATGTTTGGGCAGATTTGGCAATACCAAAAGATGAGACAACATCAAACCACTTTGGGGCCCTAGGATCTAGCCCTCCTAGACCCGGAGAGGGATCTCTCCAAATAGAGCAAAGAATGATATATATCTTTGAAGCTCAAGATGAGATGTTAGGCTAGTTATGAAGCACAAAGGGGGTTTAAAATAATTTGGTTGGTTGGTTGCTGGGTTGAGTCATGAGATCATAGGCTGAGAAAGTAATGGGAGAGAAGGAACAAAGCAGCAGGATGTTTCAGCAAAGAGGATGGATCAAAACTATGCCATCCATTGGGCTATGGAGTCATGAAAGGAGAATTACTTGCAACCACTAGCCAAGGCTTCCAAAGGGAAAGTCATCTAATACCAAAGGATCTTTATATTAGATAGTGGGATGGAACATTAAGGAGAGAAGGTGAAAGAAGGAAAGACAACCAGATTTCTGTCTATAGATCAGGTCAGAGGTCATTTAACTCCAGACCTGCTTGGACATACTCTAAGGCAGCTCTCAAAGAGACAAAGGGGCTGCTTATAGATCAGACCAGAGGTCATTTAACTCCAAGTCTGCTTTAGCAACTCCAAGGGGAAAACAGAGATAAGTTTAACAGAAGGGATCTTAGAAAGGCCAGCTGGTCGCGCAAGGATCCTAGTGGACAGGGCTAACACTCATCCCCAGTGTTCCCAAACCTTCCAGCTTAAACCCAGCAAGAACATCTAAGAACTGATTCAACCAATTCATACATCAAAGAGTAGGCAATAACATCCACTACACTGGTTAAATTGACTGAAATCAATTCTCAGATAACACATTTAGCAGAAAACATTGAAGGCAAGGAGAGCAGACAGCATAGGGCACCTAACAAGGGTGAATCCTATACCATTATTCTGATGCAAGCCCAGAAGAACAATGAAACAATGTGAAAGTGTAATAAACAAAGTAAGGAAAACATCACCAATAGTAATAGACCAGGATCCTGTGAAATGTGCTTTGATTAATTGATGCAAAACCAGTCATGTACAATAAGCTCAATGGCTAATACAATCCAGACTTTCTCCTCCCAGCCTATTACATACAACTACTCTGCTACTCCCTCCCACGACTGTTCTAACAGTCAAGAATGAATCCCTCTAACAAGAATAAATTTTCGAACAACCGAACAACCACTCTTACAATATGTTCTTCTCCGGATTCTTATAGGGAAAACAAAGCGTAAGATGGTAGGTGAAGAATTAAATGAAGAATTGAAGCTCGCAGAGAGGGCAGAGGAGGAAAGCCGCAACCCATATTAAGCGAAATCGTGCATTTACTGGCACCCCCGGTCGCGCACTACCGCTATTCCCTTCGTATCGAACAAAAATGGTGAAATAATGATGCTAGGGTCGACCATACCGTGTAACAAATGTTTCTTGACGTAATGGTACTGCTGAAAGGGTGTAAATATTTATTTGGACACAATGCAGACTGAAAAAATGATGTGTACCGTGTCCTTTCATGGAAGAATGCTCTGCTGATACGGAAACCCTGATAATATTATATCTCTATGCATTGGACCGTCTGAGCGATCCACGGGGTCTTCAAATTTGTACCTTTGCTTTCTAAAATCCCTGAAGAAGCTCATAAGTCTTCCATTTCTTGCCTCGAGCTCTCTACTGTTACCGTACTGTCTCTGTTCATGCATTCTGAGCTTTAATGGCGCCGGAGGGTTGGTAGAGTTTAAAATCTGTCCTTTGATGAATTTATGGCGCAAACACCCCCCTAGACACCTCCTGTAACATCAGCTTCTGAATGTAGCCTCTGCGCATGATCTTCTTTGATCCCTCTGTCTCTGTGGCAGAGATCGCGCATCATGGCGATCATTTCCTATTGGAAACCCTGCAAAATAGGTAAACTGGTTGAGAAAACATACATGGGGGTGGTGGACACGATGGAGCCGATGGGAACGGCCATGCAGAATGAACAGACGGCAGAATTGTGCAGGAACACGGTGGAAACATTCATGGCGTGGAGAAAGGTGGTGGAATGCAGTCACAGGTGGAGAAAATGAAATTTCAATGAAAAACATTAAAAATGGCCCTTTTGAACGAATAAATATGAATGGACGGGAAGATTGTATGGAGGGTACACGTGGGATGACGTGGCGGGACGGGGCGATGGTGGAAAAGTCAACAGCGGGCGGACGAATCTGGACCGTTGATCGTGGCAGAGATCAATGGCGGAGGACGATAGATGGTGGGCCAGGAGGTGCGATGAACAGGGGTTAAGCAATGCGCAGCTCAGAAAAATGACGATCATTGGATGAGGCACTCAAGATCTGACGGCTGACAGCGATTTCGCTCGGCATCCATGGTCGAAAGATAATGCGCGGGGGATGGGCGGTTTTTCCGTTGTACAGAAGACACGCGTCGGCAGCTATATGGAATCGCTGGGCATTCAGGGAAAACCGCCCTTCGTGCATGAGTGGTGCGGGATAAACCAAGTTGTTTTATGGCTATTGCGCGGCAGGGACCACTGGGCGGAGAGGTTCCGAACCATCAGATCTTCGTGAGAATGGACGGCGATGGCCCAGTGAGGGAAAATGATCGTGGGGGACGTGGGCACTGGGGATTTAATGACCGTCGTCTGATCAACCAAGATCTATGGCTGAGGCTGCGCCCGATGAACGAATGCGAAAGGCGCCTTTGGGGCTAGCACTTCGGTCATGGCACTGGGTTATATGGGGAGAAAAAGGCGCAGGCTAGCAGAGAAGGGGCTGAGGCCTATTATATGTTCGGAAGTGGGTTTTTAACCCATTTTAATGCATTTTGGATCCTCTGGAGGGTAACGATAGTGGGATAGAGGGGAAAAATGAGGAAACCAAGGATAATGGTGGGATTTAAGGGGGATTTTGGAGGGGTGTAGAGGGTTAATAGGGTAAATAGAGGGGAACAAAGGCACTTTGACAGAAGGAGAAAAAAAGGGGCAAAAGGGACATTTTGCAAGAGTACAAGGGGTAAATGCAGGCCTTAGGGAAAGGAACCAGCAAGGGGGACTTGTATAAGGCAAAGCACAGAGAGACCTCAAGGATGATGTGTCTTCAGGGGAGATGCATTCCTTGAAGGTCTCCAAAATGACATAGCCCCCAGCTTGCTTGTCAAGAATTTCATAGGGGGGCTAACACATCACACTGACTCCTTAAGAGAAAATTCGAAGGTTCAAGCAGTGGAAGATCACATCGAGCATCAACAAGAAGTTCTCCAACTCTTAATGGATAACCTGAATTTGGCACAAAATCGAATGAAACAACAAGCATATCAACATTGCAGCGAAAGAAGTTTGATGTAGGAGATTGGGTATTTTTACGGCTACAACCATACAAACAAATGTCCCTCAAGCAAGCTAAGAAGGATAATAAATTATCGCCAAAGTACTATGGTCCTTACAAGGTGTTGCAAAAGATTGGTACTTGTTGAAAATGCAGCAAGATGATGGAGCTTAGTGAAATGAAGTCGCCTTCACTAAGTGGGCCCGCAGGCAAATTCTGGCGCAAAATCTATTTTTAGACTATGTCTATTTTTAGACATATGGAGCATGGTCCAAGGGTTGCAGTATGTTATTCTTGGAGTATTGGTCATGTTGGTAAAAATAGATGGACCTCTATTTTTTGACCTATAGGTCGAAGTCTATATTTAGACTGCCTATCCTAAAAATAAGGAAGTCAAATATTATTTACCCTTAATAATATTTGGACTATAAACTTCAGTTTACTCTCTTGGAGCACTTCAGTTCGAGCCTTGGAAGTGGCTCATGCATATGACAGAGGAATTATGCTATTCCAAAGGGTTTGATGGCATCATGCATGGTTGACTTCAGTTAGGACTTCAGTGGCAGAAGTTTGGTGGAGTTAATGAGACAGCTAGTGGAGTTGTGTTCTGTTTATTTTAGTTGAACTGGTTGAGATTAGTTTAACTAGATAATCAATTAGTTATGAGTGGAGTGAATTAAATATTATTTAATTCATTAATTAGTAACTCATTATTAAACTCAAGAACACATTAGTTCACTATAGTGCATGATCAGTTCAGTGGAGACCAGTGAAAGAGGTAGATGAAAGGGTGGAGTTAGCTATCAGTGGCGACATCAGTTGTGCATGAGATTTGCACCACACTTGGAGGAATTTCCCATGATGATTGTGCTATCAAGCCAAGGAGATTCGAACCTTGGATCTCTATATAGACAGTCCTGGATTGCGCAATAGAGGCAAGGCAATTGGCGGTGAGTTTTGAACCAGTAACCTGTTCAAAACTGAGCTAGTTTGTGTGTAACTTCATGAGAAAGTACTGAGTACTTGTGAGGAGTATTGTACTGAGTTTGTTACATGATTTCTCCATTATAATATACACAATAGCTGCGGGGTTTTCAGCTATAAGCTTTCCCCATACATACCGTGTTAATGTGTATGATGATTTGATGTGCTATCGCTTGTTTTATTTCCGCATGTGTGATGATCTGAGTGGAAGAGATTATGTGTTGCATATAAATTCGAATTGTATGTGATCAGGATAGTCTCGGTGGATAATCAATCATTATTCAGCAAATTTCTACATGGTATCGGAGCTATTGAAGCAGAGATTGATCATCACAGTGATTACAAACTTATTTCGGTAGATAGAGTCTGCATGTGGGCCAGGTAGCCTCCGGATTCATCTTTCTTCGGAAAGTGAAAGGTCTGGTAAATGCCCCTTGCAGTCAATCTCTGTGCTAGAAATAATTTGTTCTCACAGATCTAGAGCGGCTGAGCTTTGAGGTGGAATTTGAAATTTTGCAGCAGTTTTGTTTTCTTGGTGCCAGTGTTGAAAATGTCTTTCAACGGTTTGCGACTCGAATATGCTCTTGAAGGCAGTTCGAATTATGTTGCGTGGAAGGATCACATGGAGGCAGTATTAGAAGATAATGGTCCGAAGGAGTTCATAGATACGGATGTCCAAAAGCCCACTGATCCTGCTGAAGTCGAAGCATGGCAAAAGAAGATGGCGAAATGTCGAAGGATCCTGTTGGAGGGCGTCAAGGATCATATTGTATCTAGCCTGCATGGAAAGGCTTCTCCATATTTAATGTGGAAAGCTTTGATGGATCTATTCCAGAGTAAGAGCGACCAAAGGAAGCTGGCGCTCAAAGATAAGCTCGGGAACATCAAGATGGAGAAGGGCGACAGTATCGCCAAATACCTCACGAAGTTCACTCAGTGCAGAGATGAGCTGGGAAGTGTGGGGGTGACTGTCGAAGACGAGGACATGGTCGACCTGGCTCTCCTTGGTCTTCCGAAGGCTTGGAAATCATATCAAGATAGTGTCAATGGTCGGGAGAAGCTGCCGGGATGGGAGCGCCTTTGGGCGGATCTCATGCAGGAGGAGATAAGGAGGACTACTCGAGATGGATCTTCATCAAAGGGAGCTGATGAAGAAAACTGCGCTTTGGTGGCCAAAGAAAAGAAAGGGAAGGGTAAGAAAACCTCTCATTATTAAGAAAACCTCTCATTCTGGTGCAAAGGGCAAGAAGCAGGATATGGCGAAAGTGAAGTGTTTTCACTGCCATGATCACGGACATTATGCTACCAATTGTCCAAAGAAGAAGAAGAACAAGAAAGCGGGAAGATCTGTAGATGGAGAAGCTTTGGCTTCACAGTTCGAGCTTGAATTTTCACTGATCGCATGCTTGGTTTCAAGTGTGCTGGGATCGGTATGGTTCTTGGACAGCGGTGCGTCATTTCATATGACGGGAGATCGGGAGTTGTTCTCAGATCTGGAGGACAAAAATTTGGGTGTGCACATCGAGATGGGCGATGATGGTAGATACAGTGCGACTGGTATCGGTACCATATCCTTTCAGAGGGAGTCTGGTAAACCCTTTGTATTGAGGGATGTCATGCATGTACCTGGATTGAAGAAGAACTTGATCTCTGTGGCGATGTTGGAGGATAAGGGGTATGATGTGGTCTTCGGCGAAGGAAAAGCCTTCCTGCGCAGTAAGACTACTGGAGAGACCCGGAAGATAGGGGTTCGAACCAAGAACCTTTATCAGTTGCAAGTAGATGGCTGCGCAGCAATGGCATGCAAGGCGGGAGAAGTGGTGAGCCGGGATGATGAGGGAGAACTGTGGCACAGGAGATTGGGCCACCTTCACCATGGAGCTTTGAAGATCCTGCAGCAGATTTCTACTGGGCTTCCTAAGGGCACTCTTGCGCAGTCAGATCAGTGCAAGGGGTGTACCTTGGGGAAGTATGTGAAAGCCACCTTTCACGAGAAGGATAGTCATGCCACGATGATCCTTGAGAGAGTTCACACAGACGTGTGTGGTCCTTTCTCAGTTGCTTCGACAGCAAAGCACAAGTATTATGTGATCTTTGTTGATGATTTCTCTCGAAAGTGATGGATCTTCTTCATGCAGAAGAAGAGCGATACATTCGCGAAGTTCTGTGAGTTTAAAGCACTGGTCGAGAAGGAGTCGGGGAAGAAGGTGATTTCTCTAAGGAGTGATAATGGTGGTGAATTCATCTCGGCTAAATTCAAGGAGTTCTATAGCGCAGAAGGGATTCGGAGAGAGCTCATCGCACCCCATAACCCACAGCAGAACGGGGTGCCTGAGCGGAAGAACATAATGATCGTGGGTGCTGCACGGGCGATGTTGCATGATCAGGGCCTACCCCTTCACTTGTGGGATGAGGCATGAAATACAGCAGTGTATGTGCAGAACCGTTGTCCTCACAAGGTTCTTGGCATGAGTACACCGGAGGAGGCTTATTCTGGCAAGAGGCCTGATATTTCCCATTTGCGGATTTTTGGTTCTCTTGTCTACATGCATGTGACGAAGGATGCGAGGAGGAAGCTGGATCCAACTGCTGAGGTTGGAATATTTGTGGGGTACACTGATACACCTCACAACTACCGGGTATATTTGTCAGATAGTCGAAAGACTGTTGTGCGACGGGATATAAAATTTCAGGAGGAGAAAGCCATGCAGTGTTCGCTTGAGAGGGAGCTACACTTGCATGCAGATGAGGAGCTATTAGTTCCTAAGGAGGAGCTTCCAGATGTGGATCAGTCACAAGAGGAAGTTCAGGAGGTGGAAGAAACCACCCAGGCAGCGCCAACCATCAGAGGGCGCATGCGCACTACAGAAGCTGAGCGACTGGCTCGGGATGCAGAAAAGGTTGTAGGACCACCTACAGCATAGCTCAGATAGAGACAGTCACCGGATCAGTACACTGGATACATGGCTCTTGTGACTCAATGTGTTGTGACGGAGCCATCCTCTTTTGAGGAAGCTGTGGAGGAACCCGCATGGGTTGATGCCATGATCGAGGAATATGATTCGATCGTCAGGAACAGTGCATGGGATATTGTCCCAAGACCGGTTGGGAAATCAGTGGTGGGTTCGCGATGGATCTACAAGGTGAAGAAGGTGGCTGACGGGAGTGTGGAGAAGTACAAGGCGAGATTTGTCGCCCGTGGCTTCTCACAGATCGAGGGGATTGACTATGAGGAGACTTTTGCACCTGTCGCAAGGTACTCTTCCATACGGACGATCCTTGCTCTCTCAGCGCAGATGGGGTGGCACATTCATCAGATGGATGTGAAGACTGCGTTCCTCAACGGAGTCATTGAGGAAGAGGTGTACATAGAGCAGCCTGAAGGTTTTGAGATCTTCAGCAGTGAGTCGCATGTGTGCCGACTCAAGAGAGCACTGTACGGGCTGAAGCAAGCACCTCGTGCTTGGTACACTCGGATAGACGGCTACTTCACCGGGCTTGGATTCTCCAAGAGTGAGGCAGATCCAAACCTGTACCAGATTGTGGTGGAGGGGAAGCTGTTGATCATCGTACTGTATGTAGATGATCTGATTTTGACTGGCGATGAGCAGTTGATACTTTCATGCAAAGAGGATCTTGCACGAGAGTTTGAGATGAAGGACTTGGGCATCCTTCATTATTTCCTGGGATTGGAGATTTGGCAGCGCAGCGGAGGACTGTTTGTTTCTCGGGGCAAGTATGCCCGGGAGATTCTGGAGAGGTTCAACATGCAAGGCTGCAAGCCTGTTGACACTCCTCTTCCTGGTGGTTGGAGGAAGGAGGATGCTACTTTGGCGGAGGTAGTGGATGCCACTGTCTATCGACAGTTGGTGGGGTCGCTTATGTATCTGGTCAATACACGACCCGATATATGCTATGCAGTTAACCAGCTTTCGCAAGCTATGGTTAAACCTACCAAGCTCTTTTGGAAGGCAGGCAAGCATGTATTGCGCTATATTAGAGGCACATCGGGATATGGTCTATGGTACAGACAGGAGGATGGAGCGAAGCTTTATGGCTTCACTGATGCAGATTGGGCAGGGAGTCCAACGGACGGAGAAACACATGCGGAGGTTTTCCTTCGGTGTGATGGTGCTCGTGCCGGCGGGGAAAGCGAGGATGCGTGGCACTCGGTCGGTAGAGGTGGTATGGCAATAGCTTGTTTGTCTGAGAGCTGTGGATAGAGAAGTTCTCGCGAGGTGTGAGGTGCCTTTTGGAGCTACGGTGATGTCTAGTGATAACTGAAGTTCTGCATCAAACTCTCGGCCAATCCGATGTTCATGATAGGTGCTGTAGACATCGGTACTGCCTTTATCGAGATTGTGTTTAGCGAATCATGATGCTTTTCATATATTGTTCCCAGGAGGATCGGGATGCGACATCTACAGCGAAGCTCACAGGGAGCAAGTTGGCGAATTCCACGAGCGGAATCAGAGTTCAGATATATCTTGCGGGAAGTGTTAAAGAAATGTGAATGTGGAGCTTAGTGAAATAAAGTCGCCTTCACTAAGTGGGCCCGCAGGCAAATTCTGGCGCAAAATCTATTTTAGACTATGTCTATTTTTAGACATATGGAGCATGGTTCGGGGATTCCAGTTTGAGATTCTTGGAGCATTGGTCATGTTGGTAAAAATATATGAGACTATTTTTTAGGTCGAAGAGGTCGAAGGCTATTTTTAGACTGCCTCTCCTAAAAATATGGAAGTCAAATATTATTTACCCTTAATAATATTTGGACTATAAACTTGATTTTATATCTTGGAAGCACTTGATTAAACTCTGAAGTGGCTCATGCCTGCAATGAGAATCACACTTGTTCTAAGTTTTAGTCAATATTTTGATGACTTGATCATTTAATTGAACCTTGATGGCGAAGTTTGGAGAATTCAACGGACATTCTGTTATTAGTTTGATAATTCTGTTTATTTAGATGAATAGTTGAATTAATTAGCTAATCAATTAGTTATGAGTGGAGTGAATTAAATATTATTTAATTCATTAATTAGTAACTCATTATTCAACTCAAGAATACATCAGTTCACTACAGTGCATGATCAGTTCAGTGGAGACCAGTGAAAGAGATAGATGAAAGGGTGGAGTTAGCTATCAGTTGTGACTATACTGTTGCTATTTGCAACACAGAGATAGGTGGAGTAAGCCCATGAGGATTGCGCAGTGCAGGCTGGTGGTTTATCTATATAAAGAGGCCATCGCATAGCATTGAAACACGCAATAGAGGCAAGGCAATTGGTGGTGATTTTTGAACCAGTAACCTGTTCAAAACTGAGCTATATTGTGAGGAAATGCTATACCCATCTGATACTTGGCCAAGTATATCGAGTTTGTTGCCGTTCCATTATAATACCTATGTATTATTTAGGATTTCTTCATAAGCTTTCCCCATACCACTTATTAATGTACAAATGATGATGTGTTATGGCAAAGTTCTTTACTGGGATGATCTGATTCGTTGATGGAAGAGATTCTCTCTTCTCGTCCAATTGTATGTATTAGAATCGTCAGTACGATCATTAAATATTATTCAGCAAATTTCTACATACCCAGACAATATGACCCGAATATTCACCTCCTATACTCTAATAACGTTTTATACAAATTGTTTCTCTTGCGATAGTTGACCACCCTGTCAACATGTTGAACATGATCCTTCCAAGACCTGTTGTAGATTAGTATATAATCAAAAAATACTAGCACAATTTTTCTAAGGAAGGGTTTGAAAATGGAATTCATCAACCCTTGAAATGTAGAATGTGCATTGGTAAGGAAAAAAAGCATGAAAAAAAATTCATAATGACCCTCATGAGTTCAAAATGTTGTTTTCGGAATATCTTCAACCTTCATTCTAATTTTTTGATATCCTCAATGAAGATCCAACTTGGTAAAATAAATTGCTCCATGTAATTCATCCAATAATTCATCAATTAGAGGAATGGGAAATTCATCTCTAATAGTGAGCTTATTGAGCTCCCTATAATCCGGACACATGCACCATGATCCATATTTCTTGTGTGCCAATACTACTGGAGTAGATAAATAAATTTGACTAGGTTGAATTATACCAGCCTCTAACATTTCTGCAACCATATGTTCAATTTTTCTCTTTTGGACATAAGGGTATCTGTAAAGCCTGATGTTTGGAGGAACACTTCCTGGAATCAAATGAATAGCATGATCATGATCACGAATAGTTGGGATTCCTTTAGGAGTATCAAACACCTTGGAATGATTGTCCAAGACTTTTTGGAGATCTAGAGAAATAGATGATCTTGATGTTGGAACATCTAATGAGCATAATTGTGCAATTACCCCTCATTGTTTTTTATTCAGAAGATTTTTCATGACATTAGAGCTTATTATCTTTTCTGGCTTCCTTGTGATACCTCGTAATTCGATTTCCTTTCCTTCCGAAAAAAAATTCAAGAAAATATTTTGAAAATTAAAAGCTACCGTCCCTAAAGATTGTAACCATTGTACTCCTAGTACAACATTAGCACCTCCCATTGGGATGGAAAGCATTGGACTATTCAATAAATATTCCCCCATGGATAGCTTAATATTATGGAATTTTCTATATTAATTTATAGTTCCTCGATTTTCAACCATCACTTGAAATTCTGGTGCTGGGTATAGGGAACAATTCAATTCCTTGGCTACCTTACAATGAATAAAATTATGGGTACTACCCAAATCAATCAACACTATTAACTTTTTATTCTTGATATGTCCTTCTATCTTGAGAGTTTGAGGAGTGGTAATTCCTTCCAATGAATTACATGATATGGTTGGACTCATTTCTTCTTCTTCTAGGGTTTCTTCCTAGTGTATATCCTCTACTTTTGAAGTTTCTTCTTCATTTTCTTCCTCCTCTTCACAGTCTATGTAAAATAATTTCTTCTTAGTGCACTTTGACCTTTAGTGTATTTGCTATCACAACTGTAGCAAAGCCATTTTTATCTTTTTTCTTCCAATTGTTGTGGTGTCAACCTTGTATGTTGTGGAAATCTAGGAGTAGCAACACTTCCATATTTATATAATTGAGTAGTAGTCTTCCTTGTTGCCATAATTTTACATTCAATTTTTCTTGCTAACCTGAATGCCTTCTCCAATGAATCGGTTTCCAAAACTCGAACTTCATGTTGGATGTTATCCTTTAAAGTACCTATGAAGAGATCAATCCTGTGTTCCTCTGGAATATAAGTTACCTTTATATTCAATTTTTGGAAGTCCTCAATGTGCTCCCCCACTGAACACTTTTGTTTAAGATTTATCAATTGGCTAAAGAAAGTGTTTCTCTTTGTATCCTCATAATGTGCTATCATTTAATCCGTAAAAATTAACAAAGTGATAATTTTTTTACAGGAGAAAAGCCATCGATACCATAAAAATGTATTTTGTTCTAAATGTAAGGTTGCAATGCATACCTTTTGTGTGTTTTGCACATTATTGAGATCAAAATATTTCTCCATATATAGTATCCATGTTACAGGATCCTTTCCATCAAACTTCCTCATATCCATTTTTGGAATATGGTGTTTCTTCCGTCCAACATTAGAGTTTATGAAATCATGATGAACATTTATTTTGTTCTCATCATGAGTTTCCTCTACTATCTTTTCACCATTAGGAAACATTTCGTGTATCAATTTTTTCAAACTTTCCATGTCTACTTTTAGATAATTGTTAATGTTTTCCCTTTTAGCTTCCATGTCATCCATATTAAATTCCATGCTAGCTTCCATGCCATCCATCTTAGCTTCTATGCCATTCTTCAAACCATCAATCTTAGATTCCATGCCTTTCTTCAAAACATCCATCTTAGTTTCCACGCCTTTCTTCAAAACTTCCATGTCATTTTTTGTTGCTCTTTGCGAGAGCGAAATTTGTTGCACTTTCTCTTGTAATTTTGATATGTCATGTTGCCATTCTTCATCTTCATGAGTCATAGTAGAGCCTTCTAAAGGATTAATGGTTGTTAAATTATTTTTAGGGGCCATTTGAGAATCCAATACTGATATCTATTCTGCAATATTCCCTTGGAATCAATTCAACTTGATTCTTCAAACAAGACTTATGCAATTCGAAAAAATACACACCTTTTGCTTGCTTTTAAGGAGCTCAATATTGAAATTGAATTATCTCTATACTTGCAGATCCTCAATATTTGATATTAGGACTTGCAGTATTCCTCTGAATATTTTTTCAAATGCCATAGGTCTGACTTGATTTGGGTTCTTCAAGACAAAGTTATGTCACATCTCCCACAATGACCTAATTATGGAGTGGTTCAGTAGAGCGAACCTGTACGACTCTCCACGTGTCACTGTTTGCTCCTTTGGCTATGAAATGTATAGAAAGGAAACTAAATTCCATGTACTTCCAGTCACTTTTTACAAAATTCCAATCCGATACTCAGAGAGAGAGTTATGAATATTTTCCCGCGATCACCTCTTTGAGATGAAATTCAGGAGCCTGAAAAATACCTAATTTCTATAGATCATATCTTCGAAAATATTGTGAACCAAGCTCTGAAATTTTGTGAAAATGTTACTCCATATTTCCACTTCGCGCTCTACAAATTTCAGCTTCTTAACCTTCTGAGAAAAACCGTTATAGCGAAAATGTTGCGATGACCTTTTTAAGTGAAATTCAGAAGCCTACAAGAATCCCTAACTTCCACAAATCATATCTCCGCAAATATTGCGAACCAAGCTCTCAAATTTTGCGACGATGTTACTTAGGATTTCATCTTCACACTATAAAAAGTTCAGCTTCTGAATCTTCATAGAAAAAAATTTATAGCGAAACTTCCATGATGACCTTTTTGGAGCAGCAAAACCCTAGAATCCAAAGCTCTAATACCAAATGTTGTGAAACCAGCTCCAAAAATAGAAGGAAAGAGATATCAACGCCTTAGAAATAAGCCACTTCGAGGAGGCAACCTCCAATACATTACGTTAATGAACAATTCTTGGATGATAGAAATTACAAAACCTCCTTTCTATATATAAGAGTCCATGGGGGCACAATGTAATCCTAGCTGACCTAACAATAATAATTTAAGGGCACAATAATAACAATATGGGGGTTACAGGGGTACAATAATAACAATAAGGGGGTTACACTAACAACATTAAGGGACTATACTAGTAATATAGGGACCTAACACATTGTTATGCAACCAACTCAAAAAATAGAAGAAAATATAGATCAATGACTTAAAAATTATCCTCTTCGAGGGGGGAACATCTTTTACATTACATAAATGAACAATTATTGGATGATTCAAATGAAAAACCCTCCTTTCTATATATAGGAGTCTAAGGGATCAAAATAAAATTAGATTCGACATAAAAATAATAATATAAGGGCACAATAATAACAATAATGGGCTTATATGGGGCACAATAATAACAATATGGGGACTACATGGGCACAACAATAACAATAAGGGGGCTAAAACAACAATAAAAATAAGCGGTTACACTAGTATTATAGGGACCTAACATGTCCCTCTCCTTCAAAAAAGTGTTTTCCTCAACGGTTGAGTAGTTATGGATGCTTTGTATAAAATTATCATCCTCTCATGTGTAAACTTTAGCGGGTAAGTTCTACCACTTGATGAGATACTCTGAAATTGATTGACTTCGTAGCTATCCATTTATTGTTTATGTGACTTCTTGAGGTTCCAATATGATTTTTCCTTCATCTTCAAGTTCTGGCAATATTGTTTGAACTTGGAGCTTTTCAACTGTAACCTTCTTTAAGCATGAAAATTGGAAAACTGAGTGCGACTTGAGAATATGCAATAAGCTCCAATTTGTATGCCATAGTACCAATGTTTTGTAACACCTTGTAAGGACCATAATACTTTGGTGATAATTTATTATCCTTCTTAGCTTGCTTGAGGGAAATTTTTTTGTATGGTTGTAGCGATAAAAATACCCAATCTCCTACAGAAAAACTTATTTCATTGCGATGTTGATATGTCTGTTGTTTCATTCGATTTTGTGAAAAAGTGAGGTTATCCTTTAAGAGTTGGAGAACTTGTTGTTGATGTTCTATGTGATATTCCAAATCTTGAACCTTAGAATTTTCTCTTAAATATATTGTGATGGATGGTGGATGATATACGTAAAGTGCCATAAATGGGGTCATTTTTGTTGTAGTATGGAAGGAAGTTTTATACCACCATTCAACCAGAGGTAACCACTTTACCCATTCGACATGTTTATCATATACAAAGAAAATACGATATCCATCCAAAAATTTGTTCAATATCACAATTTTCTGATCAGATTGAGGATGATAAGATAAAATATGAGCTAATTGAGTACCCATACAAGAAAATAATTTTGTCGAAAAAATTCCAGTGAAAATGGGATCTCTGTCGCTTACAATAATCTTTGGGTTTCCATGTAGCTTTTGAATTATTTCTAGTTGCAACTGTACTAGATTTAAATGGATGAGATAATGCATAAGAGTGTGCATAATTGGTAATTTTATCACTTACCACCATGATGACATGCTTTCATTCAGACTTGGGTAAACATGTGATAAATGCCTTTGAAACCTCCCCCCAACGTTGACTTGGAATGGATAAGGGTTATAACAAACTCGGGGTATTAATTGTCTCAATTTTATTTTATTTTATAAAACCAAATATTCGGCCAAAAAATTTTGAATATTAGATTTAAGGCCATCCCAAAAAAATTCCTTCTTGACCCTGTGGTAAGTTTTTAAAAATCTCGAGTGCCCTCCTAAGGGAGAGGTGTGCAATTCTAGAAGAATATTTTGTTTGATTTGGGAATTATTACAAAGGTATAAGTGACATTTGGACCATAATGAATCATTTTTCTGGCTAAATGTATCATATTTACTAGGATATTGCTGCAACTTTTTAATGAATGCCCACACATCTTCGTCATTCTTCCATTCATCCCTTGCTTCGGTTATCCAATCTAGTTGGATAATAGAGATGACACAAAGCAATGCTTCCAAATCCTCAATATTTCTCAATAGTGCATCTTCAGTAGAATTTTTCTTCTCTTTTTTGTATATTATTTCAAATTCATAACCGACATCTTTGTGACCCATTTTTGTTTCTCTTTTGAAGATAATATTTTTTGTAGTGAATTTGGCACATGGATGGACAAAATGCGTTGTTCTTGGTAGGGGACGCTGCTTTCTACAAGAAAGTAACAGGTCAATTGGTTTGTTAGATTGTTAGTGGAACAATATAACATGTAGTAAAATAAGTAAATAACATAGCATGATATAATAGAGGAGAAACAAGAAACAACATATAAAAATACAATAGCAATCTCAATCAAGTCCAAAACACTAATAATCCAAGTAGAGAACTCTTCCCATTTTATTAGTTGCTGATGGTATAAGAGATAGGACTCTAAAACACCTGCAATGAATCCTTAGAGCTATGAAGCTCTAATATTCAAGGAAATTTGGGCTCTTCCCTTTAAGCTTCTTGCAAGCCTCTCTCTCTCTCTCTGTCCTTGATGGATGCTAGAATAATGGACACTTGGTGAAATTATTCTCTTGGATCGAGGTGTTGGATGGCCAACAACTGAATCCTTCCACTCCATGCTACTTGGACAACAAAATTTTGGTTTTATCTCAAGAAATTTGGCCCACATAACAATGTGTTCTCTATTATTCTTCATGGTGCTGTTTAATAGGAGAAATTTAAATTTCCTTCCCTCTCTTGGTACAATTGTGGATGTTGACACAAGAGTGGGAGGCTAATTCCATTGTGTGCTATACTTAAGGCCTCAAGGTGGCTCTAAGGCAGATGTACTTTGCTGGCTTGAGTGGGGAATCTCCTTCTTCAAGTGTGCCTAGTGGTTCCAAACGGTGAGCTTCCACCATACCCAGGATTGTGCGGCTATTTGAGGGATAGTCACGATGATCTTTGCAACTATTGAAGAAATCCGTGCAGATCACTTAGGGTCAGTGTTTTCTATGCGCTATTTGATAAATTTTCCTACTTAACCTTAGGAAAAGTTAAAATTTTCAGATTCTGTAATGTCTTTCTTCCCTATAAATCCTTATTTGTACCTTTTTCTTGACATTTCCTCATGTCATTTTCTTGTATTATTTTCCAGTGATAACAGTTGCCCCCCAATGTATGAGGTCTAGGAAGAAATGTATAGCTTTAATACAGTATAGTTTCTTTTCTTTGTAATCCATTTTTAGAGAGAGAGAGAGTAACTTGCATGAAACATGAGGTTGGAGACCCCTTGCCATGAGTAAAAGAGGGACCATGTTCTGTTGGAAACCTGCAAGAGATAAAATAAATACAATATTTCTACGAGGTGGGTATGTTCTATGCTTGTGATGCTTTGGCTAATTAAAGCTTATCTGATAGATAGAAGTTTTGTTTATGTCAATTGTGTGGTAGTGAATTGTTTTTTGGTTGATGATGATGATTTTTGACGCCCTCAGGGGAATTTTTCTTTGAAAATAGGTTGAATGTAGCTCCCACATGCATAATCATGGTATGGCATGTTTTTAGAATAAATTCTCATTGTATGCATGGGTTTATGACTGGGACCTTCACATGTAAGAATTGCTAAAAGAGATGCTTATGATGGCACGGTTCTTTGGCGAATTCTCACAAAGTGCAATGGTTGTGCAGTACGATACCATATTGACATGAGAGCTTATGTTGTAGTTGTTAGTCATCAGTAATTTTTTCCTTTGTAGATGACTAAATGCTTATTCTTTATTTCTAAAAAAAAAATTCATGAATATTGTGACTTCTATAAATCTCACTACCTTCATCATCCTTAAGATAAAATTTTCACTATTTCATTATCCCATCATGTCAAACTATGCTCACCACCCCAAGAAGACCCATCAAGGGCTCATACCACTCATTTTGTCTATATTTTGTCACCATTTACCTTAGCACTCTATTTTTGGCTTGCTTACTTTCCTCCACCTGACACCTAGGATCATTAACCAACCTACTCACTCCTATGTTTCCTGGATGCATCAAGCATTGATGGTCTCAAAACTACCACTGTACAATCTTTTGATAAATCAAGTACATTGGATTTTGGATCTTCAATACATAAAAATATAAAAAAAAAAAAAAAAATTATACTTGAAGACCCAAAACTAAGTTTTCAGTCAAAGGCCAAGTCCAGAAAGCCTTCCACTAGCTCACCTAGGGTTTCATAATCCATGAGGTTTGTTTTTGTGTTCTAAGTATATATTTTTCTTGTGTCAAGAGGCTACATTAAAGAAGAATAAGGTCAAGTAACTTTGTCCAAATTTGATCAAAATCCTCAAACAGGGCCTCCTTGGTCAAAGCACAAATTATGCAAGGGATAGCTGCCCTTGTTCAAATTTCTACAAATAATGATTGAAGATGGCCATCAGTATAAAAGAGGTAAGGTAAGAGGGTGAAGCATCACTAGAAGACATCCACAACAAAGAGAAGGAAGCAATCCTATGTTTAAAGAGAATTAGGGTTTTGTGACTGACTGGAAAAACAGTGTTGCCAGGCAAGGAGCCAGTACAAGGACCACAAGGACAGAAGTCATCTCAACACCACCAAACATAAAATGATGTTTTCTAGAAATCATGAATGAATAAGGGAAAAAGGTGAGGTGAACTGAACAGAAATGAATGAACTTTAAAGGGCTATAGAGAACTTTGAAGACAACACTGCTTATTCTTCTCTAACAGCCCTAAAACCTAAGAGTTTGGAAAGATAGACAAAACAGGTCAAATGAAGATGATAAGTCCTCATTCATAACAACATAAGGCATAAAAAAGGATGTACAAGGTGTTCTCTAGGGTTTTCCAAGGTAGCACTACTTCACTACACCAAAGGGAGAAATGGTAAAGATTATCAGAGAGAGAGAGAGCCTAAGCTTCCTAGTGCAGTCAAATGTCTTAAAAATGGTCAAAGGAAGGCAAGCATGAGGTAAAGTGTCAAAGGGAAAATCACGCTAAGCATAAGTTCACTCTTGAGAAAATGAGGTGTCAAACTCCAAAAGGGACTAAGAAGACTAAAGTCAAATGTGTTATAGGCACCTATAGAAAATTAGAAGTGGCCAAGGGAACACATAACATGGTATTGATTTTCTTAAAATATTTGTCCAAATAAATATATTACTGCCTAAAAAATCAGTAAGGAGGTAAAAAAACATTTCTCAGGTCACCTACAATTAAAAATGCCAAAAAAGGGTAAAAATAGTGTTTTTAGTTTATCAATGCATGCCAAAGGGTTCAACAGTGCCCGAATCCTCACAGATTAAAAAGGAGACATCTTCACCTTTGCAACACACCCTCACCAAAGGGAGGAAGAAGAATCTCTTTGAAAAATTCAAGCCATCTACAAAAAGGTCAAAGAACATAAGTGAAGAAAAATGAAAAAAACATTGAAAACATAGAAAAAGTGGGTTTTACAAGTTTAATATATTTTTCAAAAAGACATAAAAGGTCATCTAAGTCTTTTCCCATCTTATTTTTCCCCTACCAAGAGAAGAGAAGGCTTAAGGAGAAAAATAGAGTTTTCTGACCATTTCTGGGCAAGTTTTTCCTGGCGTTGCACAAATCAGTAGCGCTATGCAAAAACGGTCTAGCACTGCGCTAATCCATCCTTCGCTCGTTCAAAATAACACAAAACTGTGCAAATTTGGGTTGGCACTACGCTAATCCTAGGCGTTGCGCAAACACGGGCCCGACTCGACCGGAGACCGACGCTACTTCATGCACCCGCGCTGTGCTAACAAGCCAACCCGACTGCTCAGACAGGGTTCTACGCAAATGCAGAGGGACTCCAAAGAAGAAAAAACTTGCCTCAAGGTCAAATTTTTGTCATCCATTTCGTCTCCAAAGATTCACAAAAGGGTAACACCGGTAGGTGACACTCTCTCTTTGTCCCCCAAGGCAATTTTCAAATAATTTTAATCTTTTTATGGCTATGAATTGATTAAACCATAGGTGGAGAAACCCTAGGTCCTGCATACAAGTGAGCCTATGTCTTTAGCCTACTCAGACAAGTTAAGTATCATTTCAAGGAGGATGAGTTAGTAAGGTCACAATTCATAATTCAAAGTGAGCCTCCTTAAAACTCTAAATCAAGCAGTCCTAAGAAACCCTAGCCTCCACATCCCTCATTCACTACAAATTTTACTTCATCATCATCTTCATATTGTTTCACCAAGCCCTAATTTGTCAACCAAGATCTCCTATCACCATGTCAGGAGTTGAAAACAGCAGTAGTAGTGATAAAGGTCAAAGGCCTTTGAGACCAAAACATAAGGGAGAAAAATTAAACATAATGGAACCTCAAAGCACAGTGGCCATCACCTCCTCTCCTAGGATTGTATCATGTTTTTAGAGTGTAGGGTGCTTCCATTTCTGTGAGAAGGTCAAACAAGTGAAAATACACCCAAAGCTTACAAGGCTTCTCATTCTCAACTTACACAACAAGCACTCAAGCCTTGCAGGGATATATTTTGAGATCTTAGCACGTACCATATTTGAAACCACATGTATCCTTGTTGTGGGTGAGAGGTGGTTTAAGAAGGGAAAATTGGACAAGGTATTTTTAGAGCCAATTGTCAAGACTAGGTATAGGGAAGCAGCAAGACAATTTTCCATTTCTCACACCTCAAACACATATTTTCACCCCCGATGTTGGTTATCATGAAGTACTTCATCTGTGAGGGAAGATATTCTAGGTTTAACTCCTAACATATCAGACTCCTCATGCATTTTACCAGGGTTAAGATGCTCAACTTGCCTTTCTATCTCTATAGGAGCATTGATAAAATGTCTTTTGTTGTCCGGAGCAGGACTCCTTCCCAACAAATTCAAAGCTTATTTCACCATTGCTTGATCAAGATGGTGGTATTACATCAGTTGGAGTAGAACGGTATACCTTGGGAGGTATTCATAGCACATTAAGTCTTCACAAACCCCCAGCCTCCTCATCAACCAAATTTTCCCTCCTCATCTGCATAAGTACCCTCACCCCAATAAGATCTCCCTTATTCCCCTTTTTTTGATGCATCAAAGGAATAGGATGATAGTGGAAATGATGAGAGGAGCGTTGACAATGAAGGTGATGAAATTAGTGAGGCAGAGACAAAAATTAATGAGGAAGATCAAGAAGGAAATTATGGTGAAGAGGAAGGCAGTGAACATGGCAGTGATAAAGACAAAAGCAATGGAAATTGGGAGGAAGGTAGTCATGATAATGATGCAAGTGAGTCAGCCCAAAGAGAATAAATGGATGAGGCTGATGAAAAAAGTGTTGACCAACAAGATGTTGATGAAAATAAGGAGCTTGACAGTCAAAGGGATAGTGAGAATAATAGTAATTATAGTGGGCATAACCATGAAAACAGTGAACAAGACAGTGAACAAAACTCTGCCAATATGGAAGAGGATGTTGGAGGAAATGAAGAGGTTGAAAGTGAAAATGAAATGACCCTTGAAGGAGGGGAAATCAGTAATGAAACAATGAGGAATAAATTGAAGGCAACAGTGAGGCCAATGAAACAGATCACAGTAAAGAAGAGGTAAATGATAGTGAAAAAGAGGTAAGCGATCAGGAAAACAAGAAAGAGAGTAATAGTCATGACAATCATGACAGTTTTCGTGACTGTCATGACAACAATCAGCTATTCGGTGATAATGAAGATAGTGCCAATGCAGAAAGCAAAGAAGACAACCCTGATCATGATGACAACAAAACAGGGGAAGAGGCTCATATTCTAAGTGATTATCACAACCATGACAAAGAGACTAGTAAAATCACCATCACACCTCTCGTATGCACATACCAAAGAGGGCCAAGACAAGTGTTTGTTGCCTCCAAAAGGCAAGAGACCTTGCCATCTTTTTAAGCTCCAAGGCTTGACAAGGGCAAATAAAATATGGAGAAGGATAAGAAAGGTAAGGGGAGCAAGCAATCTACTCAAAATCCTCAATTCGTTGACCTAGACACTGATAATGAAGATGAGGAGGTGGCCACTAGAATGCTACTCCAAAGAAAAGATGCACAGATCAAGTAGTGGGAGAGATATTTTGGCATGGCACAATACATCATTCAATATTAGAAGAATGAGCACAAGTTCTTTAAGGAGATAAAAAGGAGTCTAGCTCTCTAGAAAAAGATGACCAAGTACTATGCCATGAAACACAAGCTTGTTTGTGAAAAACTGAAGGAAACCCTCCTTGAATTAAAAACCCAAAAGGAGGTAAAAGGGCATGATAACCTTGGAGTTCTGGCTTCAGTTTCTCAACATTTTTCCAAGATCCCTTGAGGGAAGCCCCCACCAATTTTGATTGGGACACTTTTTGTCTTTTGAGATTTTTAAAGCCCATTAGCGCAGCGCCATTAGTGCTACGCTATTCCATGGAGCATCCTCAGGAGGAAAACTAAGATTTTTTGGGTTTCACATCACTATTATACTTTTCTCACCAAGTTTTAGAAGATTTGAAGCAAGTTTGACCCCTCAAAAGGTCAACAAACCCTTCATTTTTCACCATTCTGCCACTTTTTAAGACCTAGCACCGCGCTAATGAAAGTATTGGGATTTTGGAATATTTTTAGTAGGCTAGAGAAGCCAGATCAGGAAACCGAAAGAATTTCTAGAAAGTAGACTCATCATGCTTTCCAACGAGCCATCACAGAGCCAAATCCGACATCAGGAAGGGGTCCAAAACTTGGTTGCAAAAGTTCCTATTTTCTACTTGAGGTGGCGCTGCACAAATGGATTGTTTAGCGTGTTTTTGGCCAAAAGTCAAAAAAGCACACTCATTTATTGTAAAATCATATTTTAGTGTTTTTTAAGGAAAATCACTCTAGAATTAGGTGCTAGAAGTTATTTTGGCATTTATTTCATGGGATATTTTGTGCCTTGGGCCTTGCATGGTCTCTTGGGCATTTATGATATTTATGTGTGATTTTGACATTTTCCAACCCTATCTAGGGTTTTTTCCCTCCTTTGCTAAGTTAAATTGAGCATGTGGGCTTCATTGTAAATGTTGGCATTTGATGAGCTTTGAGGGAAATACATGGTTTTTATGAGCTTGGAGAAGAAATTGGTGTTATAGAGTTTATGAATGGCTTGCTTGGATTGATGATGGAGAAGCTTGTTTGCAGGATCCCTGAGCTTGGTTTAATGGTGTTGTGCCTCTAATTTGTTCATGTTTTCTTGTTTGTCATTATTTTTCATCCTTCTATGTGCAGTAGAACAGAAAAGTATAGGTTAAGAATGCTCTTTGAAGCACCTTAGTACTCCTGCCTTCTATTGCCTTGATGTTTTCCTCTGCTGGTTGTGTTTAAGGAATTCTTAGCTACTCCTTAAGCCTCTTTATGCTTGTTTATTTCATCTGTGGATTAATGTTCTAGTTTCCAATTATGTTTCATGGCAAGCCTTGCTTATTTGATGCTATCTAGACTCTGTTTTGAAATCTCTCTTTGAAGTATTACTTGTTAGGTTAAGCCAATGAGGTCTTGTTCTGATGTTGCCCTTTGTCCATGCCTATCAGTTTGCGTCAAAGTTATTTGTAGCTTGATCAAAAATGTATAGGAGTTCCCTCTTTGATTGATTAAATCTATTGTGTCAACTTATATGTTTTCAAATTCTGAAGGTGAAATTACTAAAGTTAAATAAGCTTTCTTTCTTTCTTTGTTTCACTGAATTTTTCATCTTGGATATTTATTTGTTTAAGTATTGTCATTGAGTAAATGGTTTGCCCTATCTCATGATTAATATATTTTTCTTATCATATTTGAGACCTTATTTTTTATGGGTATATGACAAAGGATACTTCACTGCCCTTTTCCCTACCTTGTTTTTCCCAAACTTAATGTCCATTTCACTTCACACATGACCTTAAGGATCCATTGACCACACTATATTTTCCCTGTTATGTAGTCTGACTCTTTATTGAGAAATCCATGACTTTCATAGACTCCATAGCCCAATGATTTGATGATCTCTTACTCCACCTATTCTACCTATTTCATCTTACTCAACCAAAACAAGCAACAAACCCTAAAACTTCACAACTAGCCTAAAATCAACCATCAAGTAGAAAAAATTTCACATCATTTGCATACAATAGAGAGAGCCCTCTCTGAGTCCAGGAAGGCTAGGTCCTAGGAATCCAAATACTGGTTTCATGTTACCCTGTGAATTTGGTCTACCAATCTGCTAAATCACGGGACCCTAACAGTAGTCGAATGTCAGGTGGATCAATGACATCAATGGGCGATGATGACTCCCATAGTGCCATATGAGAATGCCTCTATTGAGATGAGGAGCCACCCATGTTACTACCTCCTTCTTGGAAGATGGTTGTAGAGGTCAACAAGAAGGAAGGCTCAACCGACTGAGAGAAGTACTTGTGCAAGGGACCAGGGTCTCTGATGTCGCAGGCAAGGTGTGATAGCTTAACATAGGTATGATGATGAGAAATGGTTGTAACTAACAATGGGATTTTAGCGGCCCAAGTTTGGAGCTTGTAAATTCAAGTGGTAGCAATCATAACAATTTATAGTGAGGAAAAACTTGGGGTCGATAGGATGTCTAGGGTGATTATGTGGTTGTTATGAATGTTATGGTGGGGTTGGGTAAAGAATGTGAATCCTAGACCAAGGGTGATTAGGCACTGTTTCCAAGGGATAAAAGTGGATGAATGCATGGGGTGGTTCTCCTAAAAAATATTTTTACACTTTCCAAAAGAATATTAAATTGGTTTGGATGTACAAACATGAAGACGGGTGCTCCTAAAAATATGAAAATGATCACCCATTGATGATGTGTGGAAGGTGTTTTGTTGAGGGTGGGGACCCCATTGGTTAGTCTCGGTCCGTGGGTGGTGAAGTGGATGAAACTGTGTCACAAATGGGATATGTTGATGGGGGTGCAGTAAGCCAAGTGCGAGACACGGTGGTGTGTATTCGATCTGCTTATGAGAATGGAAGTTTGAGAAAGGGGTTTTATCATGACATGGTAAAACTTGACTTGATGCATGATGGATGGATGAAAATGAAGTTCTTCCTAAACTTGGATGTTACAACTATGGAATCATATTATTGATGCATGGTCTACTTGAGTGATGGATGCCATGGAGGGTGAGGCTCTACCAAATGACGATAATGTTTATCATGTGCAAGGTGGGGTGATGATAAACAGGGTTGGGTGACTGGACCCTATGGTTAATTATTGTCAAGAAATGATGTCGAGATATGAAAAGCTTCTTTGGGGAGCCTATTATGCTGAGGGTAGAATGATACCTACTCTTGAACCTTTAGTGGCTTGGGCAACAGGTGGTTTTTCGTGGTTTGTAACACCTACAACCAATACCCCAAGTGAAAGCATCTCTTCCATTCAAATATATTGCAAAGCGTGTTGAATGAACAAGCGATAAGAGAGCGTGTACATGTCATAGCTAAAAATTCTTTTTTTAGAGGCGTGAATGTGTGAAGCCTCCTTTGGATGTATTGAAGTGTTGATTACTATGTTTCTTTCAGTTTTTCAATTGGGCGTTTTGAGCTCCTATTATGTTTTGTCGAATAATTTGAAAATGGAAATATATGGGCCAATATGGCTCATTGTATTTAATTTGTGTTGTTTGAGAGATGTGTCATTCGAGTTGAGCCCTTGCTGTCGAGCCTTTCCTTCTGTTGCGGTCAGCTTGTGTACCTGGGATTCACGTCGTCAGTGCTAGGTAGGGTCCTAAACGTCCAACATTTTAGTTTTTCAGTTTTATCTAGGGGGGTCTATACAAATTAGGTTCGTACGGATACCTACCTTTTTCCAGCCTTGATTGTGTGGGCGATCAAGGTACAGGCATGAAAATCCCACAGGAAAATAAATTTCCCACAAAAATTCCGCGTATGGCACAGCCTTTGCACAAATACTCACGTGGTTGTTCCTGATACAGATAAAAGAACATCACACATGTGTAGAAAACAAGTGGGATGATGAGCCAAGAAAGACTATTTTGGTTGAAATTTTGATTTTTTTTTTGGTTTTAGGTCACTTATGCGGTTGTGCTTTGTGACAGGATGTTGTGGCATGATCATGATTTTCCTAACCTGTGCATAGCTGTGGAAAAGGATGCCAATGCATGAGGGCTTCTAGTACAATGGGGCCTTCTTAAGTTCCTAGAGAATGAAATCCTGAGATATGAGGATAGCCTGCTTCTCTTCCTGGTCCACTGCTAGAATAGAAGGCAAAAGATGATGGTGTTACGGGGTCGAGATGTTGTCATCCATACAGAGAAAAATTCTTATGTTGTTACCAACTTAATACCTCAGGGTGAGGTGCTTCCACACCCACTCCCACTTGGGAGGGTGAGTATCCGTCGGTGGGCAAAGCAACACTGCGGTGATGCACCTCTTTCTCAAGGGTGTGTCCTTATTACATCAGTGACTAAATTAGTTGAGTGGTGTGCCTTGGCTATGATAGTTTGATTGACAGGGTCCTTGTCACCAAATAAGGCATTAGGACCATATATTTGTGTCCTACACCAGCTTAAGGATGGTCATTTTTATGATTAGGCATTCCATGTATACGATGGAATGGTGACGCAACTAGGGAAGGCCCAAGGAAGATCCAAAGTATTTACATATGCCATCATCCTCTGTAGTATTATGTTTGAGAGGGTGGTGATGCTACACCCCATCATGCCAGTCCCCATTGGCCCACGGCGGGATACTCGAATGCAGCGGTGGGCACTGGTTATGCACTGTGTCAGAGGAGGGGAGGTGAGTCGCTATTGGGATGTGAATCCGGAGGCGTGGTTCTAGGAGAACCCACAAATTTTCATGGACTACCCATATGCCGAGATGGATTTTTGAGGTGATCTAGATATGGGTCTTCCTCCTAGTTATGTGTGGGGACCTATAGGTATGATGTTTTTTATGTTTTTCTACATCTTTTAGTTTTTATAATGTGTATATTTATATTTCCATTGTGGTGACACTGACATTATCTTTGTTTATTATGTAGATGTGGGAGCGGTTGGGTGTCTGACTTCCTACTTGGTGGGGCATCAACCACCAAGGTGGGTTCGAGGTGGAGTTGCTCACTCCCAAATTGGGGGGCGAGGTGATGACGATGGACCCTGAGGGGAGGGTAGCAGTGCGGTTGTTTCTTAGAACGCCGATGTTCTTGCTCATGCTAAGGCAGTAGAGCCGCGAGTAGCGAAGGTTGAAGGGTAGCTAGCTACTTTTGAGGCTCGATCCACCGACTTAGCAGATGTGGGTTCGGGTGGAGAGATTGACCTAGGGTATGCCGACTCGAGGTTTTTTTGATGACCTGGATGACATATGGCTCGAGGTGTTGATGGCTTGAGAGAAGATGTATCGTCTGACACTGTGCTGAGTGGCACTTTCTGTTTTGGCTGTTGCACCTGTACTAGTGCCAGGTGTAGCGGTGGGTCCATAGGATCCACCTGATGGGGCTTAGCCCTAGAGACGTTTTGTATTCATGGAAAGTGCCCTTTATGAGGATTATTCATTTATTTTTTTATGACATGTATATAATTTTTTTGGCTAACATGCGGATTAGAGACATGACTTGTGTATTTTGACTTACACATATTTTTCATATATATGTGCGATATGTCTTTTTGAGACTCTTGACGATATGTCTATGATGATTTTGTTTAATGGATGTCATGTATCTTTGATGGAGATCGATTTGTTATGTTTTTTGTTTTTCTATGGAAGATGGTTTATAGGAGATGCATTCCAGTATAGAATGTGATTAGCTATGCGATCAGCTATCTGGTTTTGATTTCTTGGTATATGTGTGAAAGTAATATGATCAAATTGACAGCTTAATCTTCATGCATGCAGATATTTTCTAAATAGTTGAGAATCCCGTACTACAAATTCTTGGTTTAACTGTGAAATCACTAGCTGGGAATAAAGGTAGATATGCAGGTGCAAGATGCCTTGATTGAAGGCATCGCTCATGAGCCTGATGACGACGTCATATTATTCTTGATTATTGGTGGTCAATCTGATGCATACTCTATTGGTGAAGATTGGCGATTAGTTAGGACAGTAGATGGCCCAGGCCACTGCTGTTATATTTTAATACCATTGTGATGCGCCATCAACGAATCCAAAATAATGGAGGGGGGAACGATCCATCTACTGACACTAAATCATTTTTTATCACAAGTCTTGTGATGATTGTGACAAAAAAATAGATTTTGCTACATGAATCTTATCTCTAGGGTTGAGGCCTCCTGCCCCTTATGGGTAAAATTTCTTGAGGTAGAGCCCATTGACGGGGTTGGCTAGGCATGTATCGTCAAGCTCTAATAGGATATATGCCCCCTTAATAAGGCAATGTTTTATGACGTAGAGACCTTTCCATAGTGTTTCAAACTTCCCAGGCCTTAGGGCCTCTTTTGCGACATTGTAGTGGGGGACTAACTCTCCCTTGGTAAATGAGCGAGGGGTAATGTTGCGAACGAATGATTATTTTACCTATCTTTTATGAGCCTGGTTATGTTGGAGCGATTGTCACTAAATTTTTTCAACGAGTTGTAGTTGCACCAATCGTTGTTCTAAATGTCGGGTATCATCGAGGAGTTGGATGGTGGCATGTAAGTTAGGGATTTCACGTTCGATGGGAATCATGGCTTCGAATCTGTACACAAGTTGGAAGGGTGTGAATCTTGTTGATATTTTAACTACTGTTCGGTATGCCCAAAGGGAAGAAAAAACCATGTGGTGCTAGTTTGTCTTATAGTTGTTCACCAGACACTGTAACATTGTTTTGAGCACTTTGTTGACAACTTCTACCTGTGCATTGAACTGAGAATAGTATGTTGAGGAGAATTCATGTGTGAATACTAGGTGATGAGACAAATATTCGAAAATTTTGTTTTCAAAATGTTTTCCATGATCGGAGACTAACTCTTTTGGTACAATGAACTGAGCGGTGACATGGTTGAAAAGAAATCGTGCAATGGTTTTTTCCGTGTTGTCATATGTGGGCATGGCTTCTGCAAATTTGGTGAAATAGTCGACGACGACGATGCTGTATTTGTGGTTGCTAGATGATGCAAGGTTGCAAGTCATGAAGTCAATCCCACATTTTCATAAGAGACTAACTACAGTGATTGGGTGGAGGGGAGAGGGAGGTGCTCTTGTCTTGTGGGTGAAGCGTTGACATCGCTCACATCTTTTGAATACTGCGATGAAGTCGTGGAATAAGGTGGGCCAAAAATATCATTCCCACAGAAATTTTTGGGCAGTAGCCATTCCAAAAAGGTGTCTGCCGCAAACTCCACTATGAAAGTCATTGAGGGCTTGCTCAGCTTGGTCATGTGTGAGGCATCGACAGAGGATTGTATCAATGGATTTCCAATAAAGAACATCTCCCATGAAGAGGTATTGTGGGGCATGGTGTCATATGCACCTATGGTCATCACGTGTGAGCTTTGGATTGAATTTTTGGGTTTGTAGGAATAAGAGTATATATTCGTACCAAGGATCGTCAGTCGTCACTAGAAAGAGATGTTCATCTAGTAGTGATTTTTTGACTCGTGATCCCTTGGTTTGACTTGGGCGGTCAGTGATGAACTCAACTAAGATCAAAGATTTATTTCTCTTGGAAGATCTGAACTGTAATTCAAACTCTTGCAAGATGACTACCTAGCGAGTGTATTTGTGGTTAATCAAACAATGGGTCAAGAGGTATCTCATGGGGTTGATAGCTACGACGATTGTTGTAGTCCGTAAGATAATGTACTACCAAAGCTTTTGGACTACATGTATTAAGGCTAGGGAAGTTTTCTCCTCGGGCTCATACCTTAATGTGGGGCTTGATAATTTTTTACTAACATAATAAATTACGTGTTCTTTACCATCGGGGCCATCGTGGACTAACACCCCAGCCAAAGCAGTTTTGGATGCTGATAGATATAAGGTGTAATCTTTGTCGTAGTTTGGTGGGTTGATCAATAGGGCTGTAGATAATGCGTCTTTTAGTTCCTCAAGTGATTTTTGGGTTTGATCATCCCATTTGAATGGGATATCCTGACAGAGAAGGTGTAGGAATGCCTAAGCGCATGTGGCGTAATCTAGGACGAAGTGTCTTAGAAAATTGGCTTTCCCCTGTAAGATTTGGAGTTTCTTGAGGGTTCAAGGTGTGGAACCTCTTTGATGGCTTGAAATTTGAGGGGGTCCACTCTAATGCCTTGTTGGGACACCATAAAACCTAGAATTCAACCAACATTGATGCAGAAGATGCACTTGAGAGGATTCAAGCATAGGTTGTATTACTGACATATTTGGAATACCAACCGTAAATCTTCGAGAAGATCGCTTCGCTTCTTGGATCAAACAGTGAGCTCATCCAAGTAGGCGAGCAAAAGGCGGGTTAAGGCATGGAAGATATAGTTCATGGCCTACTGAAAAGTGGCTCCAACATTTTAATACCGAATGGCATAACCTGGTATGCGAAAGTACCCCACGGGGTAGTTTATGCAGTCTTGTATTGATCGGTATGCCGAATTTAAATTTGAATGCCATCCATGAAGGAGAGGGCCTCATGTCCAGCGCAAGTGTCGATGACTTGGTCGATGAATGGGGTAGGGTAGTTGTATTTTGGAAAAGCTTTTTTCAAATCTCATAAATTAGTACAGACGCGAATGGTGCCCTGTTTTTTCATGAAGGGAACAAGGTTGGAAACCCATGATGTGTAAGCTATCGAGTAGATAAACACAACTTTGTGAAGCTTGTCTATTTCTCACTTAATTTCTTTTGCCTCAGATGGGTGCAATTGACATTGTTTCTGGCGTGCCGGTGGTATGTCAAGACAGGTGTCAATACGGTGCTCTATGATAATGGGACTGAGCCCTTGGATCTCTGAACATTCCCATGCAAAGATGTCCCTATATTATTGCAACAAGTTTGTGTAAGAGATTACTTCCTTTGGGGAACATGCTTCCCCGAGTGATATTTCTTCAAATTTTTTAGGATTTCTAGAGATATTTATCTTTCTGGTTGGTGAAATGTTGGACATGTTCCCTTCTTCAAACGTGTCGAGAGCCGGAATGGGATTTTTGAGCTAATCAACTTTCCTAAATGGAAGGAAATATTTTGATTTGATTACGTATATCTCTTGGTTTCTGGGTTTTTTGGGCCAAACATATTTCAGGAAGAAAAAATGAGCGGTGATGCATTGCATCCCACAGATAATATGGTTCTATCATGTCCTCGTCTGAATGGAACAAGGTATCTAAGGGGGAGTGAGTTTATGTAAGGCCATGAGGAGGTGGTTTGGTCCTAGAAAATATGGTTGAAAGACATGAATAAGATTCCATAGTCGATGTTGTGGAACTAGATGTGGTCGATAGGGTGTATATGGATTGAGTTTACACTGTCGGTGGTACAAATACTTTTGTAGTTGTAGCGGTCTCGACACCCATGACGGATGAGTAGATGATACGAGTCATGGTTCCTATGCATGAAGAGATGAATTGTATGTGGTGTTGTGTGTCATTGACATTGGATGGTGGAGGAATTTCCATCATGGTGGCTTGCATGAGAGCAAGTTTAGATTCCTCACGAGGCGTACTAAGAGTGCTTGCACTTTCCTGGATTAGGGAATTGTGCTAAGTGTATAGGTTCCTAAATTTTTCCATTAAGGGGCATGACTCTATTTCGTGGTTATGGCCAATGAAAATGTTGCATTGTATCACAATGCTTACTCAGTAGATGGTATGATAACCAATGCTACACTTTGTCGGTGACTTGGGCGCTCGGAAAGGATCAGGCGTAGGGGTACGATTCCGCTTTTTCCATCTCTAAGTTTTTTATTTTGGAAGGTCTAAGTCTTTTGGGGGGTTTAGACTTCATGCGGCTCTTGCCGCTTGTAGCCTTGGGAGGTACTCACAATTCTTCGTAGGGTGGAATTATGACAAAATCCTACAATATCAGTGTGTGATCTTCTCTTGGTTAGAGAGATTGATCTGTAGGATGGGGGTGGCCATGCGAAGGTTGTTTGTAAGGTTCTTGAGTTCCTTACATTGATTGAATTGGTGGTCGATTTTATCAGATAGCTCGCATGCTTTCTTTGTCTGGACATGGGCGCTACTAGGATGGTGTGATGATTTTTCTCACCTAATTATTTGGTGTTGATAGGGGGTAGGCTGCCTGGAGCTAGTATGCCTTGCATTAGGTTCTCTTGGCTCTAGACTAATTATATCTCGGCGGTGCATTTCCAACAAGCATATGATGTCTATTAGTGGGCACACTTGGGGGATGTAAGTACAGTGTCCATTCGGATGGTTGCCTTGATAGACCATAATAGAATTTTTTTCTTGGGTGTTCCCTTCCCTATGGACTGGTGAAGTGAATGGATACCTTATGTGGAGTGATTCTAAGTCTGGGCATTTGGCGACCAAATGGTTACATCTGTTGCATAACACACAGGTTATTATTATCCGTGGAAGGAAATTGGGGGTGACGATGTGCCCCCTGAATGGACGCTTTTCTGCTGACATGAAGAGAATGGATCTGCTTGTCACATCCTCTTACATTGTCAAGATTTCCATGGATTTTGTATCTGAGGCATCTGCTAGGGAGAGGCATAATATGGACATGCATAAATTGGTTAACATCGAATGAAATCGGGGGATATAATGGAATTGCAGCTAGCAAATAAGGTTTATACCAGAAGGGAAAAGTTACTTAATGAGAAACAAACCTTAGAGTCTTTCCGACAAGAAAATGAAAGGAGGTCTATACAAAAGGCCGCTCCTGTTGAGAATAATGTTATTTCTAAAGAAAAGGAAGAAGTAACTTCCTCTTCAATAAATAAAAGAAAAAGAAGGTTTATTCTGTCACAAGGGTCTTCAGTGGAAGCTAGTAGTGTGGAGAAGGTCACTCCCGAGCCGTTAGCACAAAGCCTTGTTTCAAAGATTAGACAAGAGAGGGAATAATTCAATGTGTCTCTAGTAGCAGAGGAATCAATAGTAGCTAAGATTTATCCCCCTCCAAATTCATCAGCTAAGGGAAAGAGGAAACTAATAATTCATTCATACTCATCATCAGAGGAAGAGAGTCGTGAAGTAGAGGTTGAAGATGTACAATAGAGCAAAGTTATTCAGGGAAGAATAAGGCCTCCATATACTCTTAATCCATATATTCGAAGACCTCATACTGGAGCCAAAAATAAGCTTAGGCTAACTAGAAAGCTAATAGCTAATCCTGCCCTAAGAGATATGATTATAAATATAGAGGACATTCCAGAAGATAATTCAAAGAAAGAGAAGGCTCAGAAGAAGAAACAAGCAAAAAGGGAAAAACTGAATAGGAAGGTCAATAAGGCAGAAGGTCTTAGGTTGTTGTATTCTGTGCTAGATTCCTTGTGTTGAGTATCTAAAGCAAGTAAAATATGAAGATCAATATTATTATGGGCCTATATACAAATTTATTAGCAATCACTACATTTTCAAGAGGTTGCTCTTTGTTTTGATAATAATAAGATATAAGGACATGTTGGTTTGGTCTCTAGAAATGACATTAGATGGTGATTAAGTATATGTTGCTACAGTGGTAATCTTCTCCTCTTCCTAGCCAAGTGCCATCTAGTGAGATGTCTTCCAAGTGTCACATTTAGTTAGTAGCTGTTCCACTTTTTATGGAGAAAGATCTTCCATGAATCAAGGAGAAGTTAGCCACCTCAACTCGACAAGTTCAACTTTCATATTATCAACTTCTATTTTTATACTTTTGTAAACCAAATATTGTACATCGACTGCCTTTCTATTTCTAGATAAAATTTAAATATATTTTTCTATATTTAGAAAGTTGTAATAAATTCCTGCAACAGACTAGCTAAAATTATGGATCTTTAACAGATTACCTTTTTGTATATATATTATGAAAAATAATGAGAAAAAGGCTCATGAGTTGTTCATCTCATAGAATCCTGAGTTGAGCACTTTTTAAAATTATAATATTCAGATGCAGTCCTGCGTATTTATGAATGCTTTTATGTGTGTATTGTGTACTTTCATTATGTGTTTCCATATCTTACAACTTCATTTCCAGATTGTGATATATATATATATATATATATATATATATATATATATATATATATATATGTCTCATGTTTTTGTTAGTCTTACGATATAGCAGTACATGGTTATCTATTTTTATCAGTCTTGTTTTAAAATATTTCTGATAAGGTTTGTATGGTAATCCTATTCATAAGCATTCCCTGCGATAGAAACGTTTTAGATGTATGATGAGATTCTTATAAGTCTTCTGAAATATTTCTCTCATTAATGCATTGCAAATCTAGAACATTTTGTTATCCTTTCATCTAAGCAATGGACTTCTATCGTATAGACCCAATGTTCTTTTCATATTATCCTAACCATTAGACTACAAACTTATCATTGTTACCACATCAAACACTAGTACCCCATATGTGTGAGTGATTTATCTATTCAAAATCATTTTTCTAGTGCGTGAGAACTCCAGCCACCTTCCAAAACCTAATCCAACTATAATAAAATCCTTTAAGCTTAATATGTGTCTTTTCAAGAACTTGATATAATCCAAGTGTTGATTCGAGTGCTAACATCTTTTGGTGCGTTTGCTGGGAGATGAAGATCCTGAACTCAGTATTCTCCCATGTTTCTGGCATGAATGTATACTTCTATTTTTTAGTGATAAATAAAAAATAGGCACTCTTTGTTGAGATTCAACAAGATGATGAGCTTAGTGAAAATTAAGCACCTTCACTAAGTGGGGCCCGCAGACTATTTTTAGGTGTATGTCTATTTTTAGACATGGTGAGCATATTCTATAAGTTGCAAGATGTTATTTGTAGATGGTTGGTCAAATGTGAAAAATGGATGAAATTCTATTTTTATAATATTGGGCGAAGTCTATTTATATATCATCAATCTAAAAATAGATGCATGTCGATTATTATTAGCTCTTAATAATAATATGACAATAAACATCAGCTTATTCTCTTGGAGCACTTTATTTCAGTGAACATATTTTGCAAATCAGTGGGCTGAAGGAATTACACAACTCATAGTGTTTATTGGTGGCTCATGCATGAGGAATTAGTTAGAACTGAAGTGGAAAAGTTATGAGAGAGTTGGAAGAGTAGTTACATGAGTTGTTATTCAGTTTAACTCAGTTAATAGAGTTAAGCTCAGTTGAGCTAGTTGTATCTAGTTTAACTAAAAGATACACTAGTGAGAGTTAAGTGAATTAATTAGTTAATTAATTCACAACTAATAACCCACTAAAAACTGAACATAAACAATAGTTAACTGCAGTGCATGTTAGTTCTAGTGGAGACCTAGTGGAGAGATAGGTGAAAGGGTAAGATGGACTATCCGTTGTGACTATAGTGATGCATTCAATGCATCTTACACACATTGGAGTTTCCAATGAGTATTGCACATTCAAGGCAAGGGTAATTAAAATTCATTCAGAGCGATTCTTCAGTAGGTATTATGCAGTGGAGGCAGGCTATTAGGTGGCAAGAAATCGGTGCATGGATTTGCAACTTTCTTCTGATTAGTGTGTGAAGATTGATTGTACTGAGAGCTTGATGTATTAAGATTTGTATGAGATTGTTACATGATCTCTATGATACATAATATTTGATATTTGAGGTTTTCATCTTTAGTATTTCCTGTTAAACAACTGTGTTATGTGCGATCAAATTTATTCACATGTGTTTGCAATTGAGTTTTAAATTCCACAATATCAATAGTGGAAGGATTATGTATTTTGCAAGAAGATAAATATTGTGATATTAGGAGGATTCAGTAATACATCAGTATTAATAAATTTCCACATGGTATCAAAGCAGTATTGATTACTATAGATTGCAATTGTGAAGAATTGTTGAGTTTGTGCTCGTGGACAATTCAAATTTTCTTCATAGAATTCTTGGTGCGACAGTTGAGTATACATTGAAATTTCTTTCAATGGGCTGCGATTGGAGTATGCCCTTGATGGAAGCTCAAATTACATATCCTGGAAGGATAATATGGAGGCAGTGTTGGAGGATAATGGACTGAAGGAGTTCATCGATAGCGATGTTCCTAAGCCGGGATCTAGCGATGCTGCATTACTTGACGCACGGTAAAAGAAGATAGAAAAGACAAGAAGAATTCTATTAGAAGATGTGAAGGACCATATTGTGTCTTACCTTCACAGGAAAGCCACTCCATTTGCAATGTGGAAGGATTTTACAGATTTCTTCCAAAGAGGCAATGACCAGAGGAAGTTGGCACTGAAAGATAAGCTCAGAAAAATAAAAATGGAGAAGGGTGAAAGTATTCCAAAATATCTCATGTAGTTTTTCCACTATAGGGATGAACTAGGAAGTGTGGGGATTACTGTTGATGATGAAGACTTGGTGAGCTTGTCTCTCCTTGGGCTTCTGAATATTTGGCATAGCTACAAAGACTATGTCAATGGACGGGAGAAACTGCTGGGATGGGAGCGACTTTGGTCAGATCTTGTGGAGGAGGAGATAAGGCGAAGTACCAGGGATGGCTCTTCATCAAAGAATGAAGATGAAGATAATTGTGCTTTGGCTGCCAAATCAAGGAAAGGGAAAGCGAAGAAATTTCCTTCAAAATCCGAAGCTAAAGGAAAGAAGTAGGATTTTTCCAAGGTGAAGTGTTTTCATTGTCACGAACATGGGCATTTTTCCACTAACTGCCCACAGAAGAAGAAGAACAAAAAGGTTGCTGGAGCTATAGTTGAAGAGGCCTTAGCCTCGCAATTTGAACTTGATTTCTCTTTGATCGCATGCCTGGTTTTAAGCTCAATGGTATTGGTGTGGTATCTTGATAGTGGTGCGTCTTTCTGTATGACGGGAGACAAGGAGTTGTTTAGTGACTTGGAAGAGAAGGATCTCAAAATACATATAGAGATGGGCGACGATGGCAGATACAGTGCGACTAACATTGGAACCATCACCTTTGAGAGGGATTCAAGTAAACCATTTCTATTGAAAGATGTTATGCATGTTCCAGGTCTGAAGAAGAACTTGGTCTCGGTTGCAATGTTGGAAGACAGAGGTTATGACATTGTTTTCAGTGAGGGGAAAGCTTTCCTTTGACATAAAACAATGGGTAAAAAAAAGAGGATAGGGATTTGAGTTAAGAATCTCTACAAGATGGAGGTATATGGCTGCGCTGAAATGATGGGCAAAGCAGAAGAAGCGGTGAGCTGAGATGAGGGCGAATTATGGCACAAGAAATTGGGCCATCTTCACCATGGCGCCTTGAAGATTTTGCAGCAGATTTTTACTGGACTTCCCAAGGGTAATCTTGTGTAGTTAGATCAGTGCAAGGGATGTGTTAAAACCCTAGTAATTTATCAAAGTTGTGGGCTTTTGGTCTTTATTTTAAGAAAACTAGGGGTGACCACAAACCTACTTCAAATCCTAGGATCTAGCCTTCCTAGAATTCAGAGAGGGCTCTCTCTTTAAGATTTATCTTTTTTATTTTATTTTGTGTTTTAGGCTAGTTATTGTAGTTCAATTTGGTTTTGTTTTAATATTTTTGGTGGGTAAAAATAACTTTGGATTAAACTAGAGAGAGATCTACTAGTCCGTTGGGCTATGGAGTGTAATTCTAGATAGAAGTAATAGAAAACAAGGCCAAAAGGGTGAAAATGTATTCAAGGAAAGGTAGACAAACCTCAAAATTTTGGGTAAAATGTTTTCTGATGAAATTGTATAGTCGAGATAAAGGGCAATGAAGGATCCTTTGATCCAGACAATGGAGGAAGGAGGCAGGGGTCAAACGGGAGTAGGAGCAATGAAGGATTCCTAACACCAGAAATCAGAAGAAAACATTTAAATGGTAACTTAGTTTAAACAAGGAGAAATAAGTTAATCCTGAAGTAATATTCCTAGTTACTCATTAAGACAGATCAAACACATAATGAAATTGCAGGAACTTAGAAATGAAACAATGACAAGAAAAGATGCACTTTACTCTTTAACTTATCGCACGAATCCTGAATTATGATTCCCAATTAGATTCTTCCGGTCTACTTCTTCGAAATCAACACATGTAAGCCTCCAATGTATCAGCAAAAATTCTATAGTAATCTTAGCAATTTTATTCCACACTAAACACTTCAAAGACTAAAGTATTTATACAAAATATTGTTTTCAAAATATCCTAGAGAGATCTAGGAATAACTCTAGGAAATATAAAATATCTTTACATATAAAGAGGGACAACTGCTTAACAATTTAACAAGCTATCATCTTATCCAAAAAATATAGAACAAATTAAACTAATCAAGGAGCCTTTACTGGCTAGTTGTCCTTCTTGGTGGAAAATTGGAAAAAATCTTTATTGGAGTTGTTTTGACTGACACTCTTCCTCCTGATACACTTTCACGCTGTATTTTCATCCTGATACACTTTGAATTTTTTTATTTACTCTTTTACTACTGTAAAAAGAACATTTCCAGCAGTAAAAATCAAGTGACTGTTTTATTTTTTTGTTTGGATGTTTCACCTATATTTTCCTCATTGTTTTCCCTTTTTCACTGCTATATCAAGTTTGCAAAAGCCTGCCATTGTTCTACATTTGGTATTTTTACATTTTTAGGCTTCCTGAAGTTCTCATCAGCATCTGTATACTTGGAAAAATTTGGTTTGAAGAAAAACAAATGCTTGATTTCATTTTGAAGGAAAAATAAGTCTTCAATATATTGGAGAATAACCTTTCCTGTGGGAGAGCCCTGTGGCAGTGGCTTGTTGATTTGTTCCTTAGCATAATCCCTTATCTTTTTGACATACTTTTTTTGGTTCATCAACTTCTCATTGAAGACATGAATATCTGGAATACCAGCTTGCCTTAGCACAATGTATTTTATTAAGAATTTGGTTATCGAAATATTCATGGCATCACATTTTTCCTCTAAAGTGTTCATCAGATTTCTCTTTGTTAGAACCTTCTTGATTTGCAATATCTTCTCTGTCCTATCCTATACCTATACTTCCTCTAGATCTGCTTTGTTTTTTCTATTTAAGAAAGTAATTAGCTTCAAGGCCTGTGTTGGTTTATCTGCTAATTCTTCTTTGGTCCTTTGTATTTCAACTTGATTTGCTAGGAGAAAATCTATTTGTTCATAGATAATTTGAATTGATGGCCATTGGAGATGAATGGCATCAATTATATTGGTCTAAAGGTAATTTATTATGTAAGAAATTTGTGTAGTTAAACTCAAGTATTTTTGAAGGCTTTTGATTTTCTCTTCAAGTCTTTTGGCCCTTTGTTCATAATTGTTGGCATTGATTAATGTTGTTTTGTTGGAAACTTCCATATTCTGAATCATCATTTTCAAACTATTAATTTCATTGTTTTTTACTGACAATTCCTCCATAGCTTTTACTATTTTCCCTGCATCATATGTGTGTTGTACCTGTGTGGTTTAAGAATCTTTTTCTCTTGTTGTAGTCGAATGCACTGGCACTGTAGTTGCCAGTGGCACATTAGGTGCTAATTTTTCTCCCGATGTAGAGGCCACAGCTGTGGTAATTACTGGTATGACTAAGGGGATAATTAGAGCTTTAGATTCTTTGAAAATTTCTTTCTCTTTCATAAGTTGATCGAATTGTGTTTCCATTTCCTTTATTTAAGTAGTTAGTTTGATAATCAACTGCATCATGTCTTCTTTTTCCGTCTGCTCTTGAAGAATTTCTTTAGTTTGAGGGTGTTCACTTTGAGGAAATTTCAGTTGTCTCCTCAAAGCTGTAATGTCTTCATTTTTATTTTTAATTAATATCTTTGTTGCTGGACCATTAGAAGGATCAACTCCCACCTGCAAAACTAAGTCTTCTAAGGTTTTGATCCTTAAAACTTTAGCATACAAAGAGCCTTTGTCCAGCTTCATTTGATCATGCATGTTAATAATGGTATTATGCAACTTTGTAGAACTCATAGCCTTTGTTACCATAGTAGAATATAACATCTTAGAGCTATGTCTCTGGAATTCTATTTGGTCTAATTCATGCACATTTTTTGTATCTACTTCAAATTCAACCTTTTTGTAGTCTGCCACTGTCTTAGGTGTTGAAGTAATTGGTTGCAGATATGACATGATCATTTTATTTGTTGAATAGTCAAATGTTGTAAGTAACCTGTTCTGATTCCCTAGTTTTTGTTTAAGAAATTGAGATTAAATCTCACTTTTGATCTCTTCATTCTTTTGTTTGATTAGTTTGTACCTTTCTTTGATGTCTAGGTCCTTTTCCTCCACTATTTGTGAGGAAGAAGCCTACATGTTTTTCTGTCTTTCAATCATCTGAGTGTCCTGTTCACCTGTTGTTTGATCTTTCTATATGTTTGAAAGAGTTTCATTTATTGTTACTGTAGCATCATCATTATTTACCTCAAGCTCATTTGTATCTTCAACATCAATAACTTTTTATTTCCCTATGGAACTAAATTTGAGCCTTTTATTGTAAATCAACTTGAATTCAGTATTTGTGGTGGTCTTAGTTGTATAGGCTCCCTCATCTCTACCTATTTTTGTAGAAGTTTCAGTTTAATTTGCAATTACCATAGTTTGTGTAACATTCATCTTTTCTGATGGCTCTCTATTGATGATTGTATCTATCAATGTATTTTCTACCCACTCTGTTTGATTTGAAAAATTTTCAATCTCTATCTTGGGCTCATGTATGAAAGGAGCCAGTTTGTAGTTGACCCTTATATTGCTGAGAATTCCTTAAGGGTCATAGTTCCAAGAGAAGCTTTCCTAAACCTTAAATCTGATAATATTTTCTCTATTTCTTTTTAGCATTTCTGTTTTTTGCAATAAAAAGACCAATATGATTTTTCAACTTGAACTAAGTTTTATTTTTAGAAGCCATGAAATTAATGGAATAAGAGTTTAAAACATGTCTTAATTATTCTAATGCAAAGACTCTGATAGTCAAATACTTAGGAAATTTGTAAGGCAGTAGATTTGATCCAAATATCCTCAATTCTGTGTGCTTTTCATACAAATACCAGTCTCCCATCTTGCAATGTTCTGATAATTGCAATATTCTCTTCATGTCCTCACTTATCCTAGGATGTTCTGCTTTATATAATATGCTCATTGTTGGTTGGAGGAATATATCTGAAAATTCTGTAAAACTGAACTCACTACTTTCTTTCCTCAGTGAAGTGGTCGAGAAAACAATGGATAGAGGCTGGCCCTCCAAGTACATTTTTTGTAATGCCAATGGAAACTTGTCAGATTGAAAATACAAGAACAAGTGAAATAAGTATGATCAATATCTGAACACCCATTCAGTGGGAAACTTGGTCAATTGATGATGGATAGAACCAACTATAAATCTGGCATAGTCAAAGATCATTTCAGGAGGTTTACCAGGAGATAAAGTAGATAAAAAACCAAGGATGGATTCATTAGTGAATTCCTCTGTGAAGTATCCTAGTATAAAAGAAAGAATTGATATCACATGTCTGGATCCTTCAGGAAATTTGGAAGTGGAGTAAGGAGGATTTAGCTTTGGAATGTCCACATGAGATGGCATAAAGTTCTGGAAAATCATAAATCTCTTAGGGAAATCTAATCCAAAATATAATTGATTTAATACTTCAATGGATAGGGGGACTGCCTTAGGGTCAAACTGTAGTTGCAAGATTTCATTTATAGATTCTACAGTGATTGAAAATAGAATCTCCCTATCAGAATTTAAAATTTCTCTTTTGTTTGGGACATAGTACTTTTGGCACAATATTACCAGGTCTTGACCAGGGTGTGTTACTGGGACTACATATTTGGGTAAATTTGTCTCCCAAATAGGCATGCCATCTTTATCTAGGAACTTTTCATAACACCAATTGTGCACTTCTAATAGGTTGAATTCTACCACAAGGTCTACAATTTTATAATCCAAATCAGTCAGGGGATGATTTCTTCATTAGGTATTGGTGGCTGAAGAGGATTGACAGATATAGTGGTTTTTGCAGTGAGTGCAGGGGTGTATTTAAAGCTTTTGCTGCTTCAGACTTAGAAGGTTTGGTTCGTCTAGTTTTAACAGGCCTAGAGCCTCCAGCTTTGGATGTCATTTGTTTCTTAGTCACTTTTAAACAACTAAAGCAAGTTGAAATAGTTTTCAATAGTTCAATTTCTTGAAAACAGATTGTATGTTCAACAATTTCTAGGGAAAGATAATATTTAATGGATGCTTTATTGTTGAATTTAGGAATCTGAAATCGGTAAAATTGGTCTAAGACAAAAAACACAGCTTTTCTGAATGATCTGAACTGTAAAGGGGTCTTTGAGGAGATCTATAGGTTTAAAACCTTTTTTAGCTCTGGAATTTATCTTTTAGGGATATTTAGCTAAGGAATTTTGATTTAAAAGAGGTTTTTATGAGTACATTGAATTTTGGAGAAAATTTGCAAGGGTTTGCCTTGTTTTTTGAGCGTTTTTGGGCAAACTATATGGATGAATTATCTTTTTGCAGCTCAATCGGTTCAGTTGAAGGCTCAAACAGTGAAATTAGCAGGCTAGATTTGGGAAAATACATTTTTTGGAGGTATTTTGACTGTCGAAAGGGCTTTTGAATGCTTCTGCGATTGAATTTGAGCTTTATTTTGATTTGTTGGAGTAGAACAAGTGTATTCTGGTCTTGAATCTAGAAATATACTGTGAAAATAGTCTTTAAATGGGAATGAAAGGCTTAAAAAATAGTCGAAGGCTCAAATAACAGTCAGGCGCAGATGAATATGCAAATAACACATATAAATTTTTATAGCAAAGGTTTTAACCCTTGCAATAAATATTACAAACGTATTAAGTGCTAATCATATCAAGGCGGGAGGATTTTTTCTGTTTTTGAATGCGAAAATAGGAAATGGTTTTTGCGTGGGCTTTAGACAGTATGTGGTTTTCTAAAAAATGAATGCGATGCAGTCAGAGTTCACCACATCACCGAAGATGGATTCATCAAAACAACCCATTTTGCGTTGATTTTGGCTTGGGGTCATCGTTTACGTTTCGAGTGTGAAACTCATTCTCAAGCATTGCATCTGGATGATTGGAGCGAATGGTCAGGATCAATTGTAAAGTTGTGGTGGAAAGGTTGGGTAGGGCTAGGTGACTTTTGCGATAGTGCAAGGTTTAATGTAATAAAAACTTTATGGAATATGATTTATAACCATAGTTTCTTTACTAAAGGTTTAATATATATGCGGGCATATGGTTCAAAATGGTATAATGGGCGGTGTTATATATATAAAGAGAGTTTATATATACGGGAAAAAAGGCATGTGAGGCGGGTAGTAACAATGATACGAGCTCTTTGCAAAAGGCAGAGCAGATTCTAAAGTTTATTTTAAATTAAACTTTATGATAAGCTTGGGGAATATATTTTTGTTTAGACATATATAAAACATGCCTGAAGCCCTTTTATATTTTATTTTTATTATATAGTTATAGATTGTGGAAATGTCTATTCACTATAGGGGGCGAGATTTTTACATAATGTTAGTTTTATGCCAAAGGGGTTATAATTGGGGTTTTTTATTTTCGCATGTGGATAATTACTTTGACATAAAATCTTGTAATAGTGGGTTTAAAGGGTATTAATATAAAGGGAATTATATTAATAGGAAAAGGTAATTTTTAGGGATTTAATATATAAATTAGAAGTTAATATGACAAGGGAAAATGAAATACACCAAAAATACAATTACATGACTAAGTAAAGTGAAAATATTAAAGAAAAGCTTTTATCATTTATAATTTCACCACTTTTAACTTAGGATATAATGCTATTGTGGGATTTTATGCTTTTATGAATGAAGGGATTTAGTCAAATGGGAAATTTCATATTTCATTAAGTAAAAAAGGTGCTTACTTATGAAATTGAATAGTAATGACTGTATGAAGGGTAAATGATGATAATTAGGGATTTAATATAGGAATTCAACACCTTTAACTTATCAGTCATTGTGCCTTGGGTCCAGTCCCAACAGAAGTCAGAGAAACGCTATGAGCCTCTTTGAATGAAAGTATAGAATGAAAAATAACTATAGGGGAGGGAAAATTAGTGATTATTTTCCCGGTGATGAATATTTACATGCTTTTCCCACTTCATTCTACCTACCCAGCTTTAATCTAACATTTTTTCTTCAAGTTTGTAGGTGCATTTCAGCTTTCTACCTTGAAACATTTTATTCTTTTGAAAGCATAAAAACTATCTAAATCTACCTTATATCATCCGAGGGCTCAGATTAAACTGATGATCTCCTCTTTATTCTCTACCTATCTATTGATTAGTTAGGATTAAATTGTCCGACTAATCTTTATTCACTATCTAAAACATGAAAATTGAAAACATGACAAGTCAAGTTTACACAGTTTAACTCATCATAGATTATGACATTTATTGACACTCTGCCATAGTCATTAGTAACAATGTAAAAGGTAGTGGCATTTGGACTTGCACACTCTCATGTTTTATTTCTTTCCTTTTGGGGTCTATATTTTTTCTAAGTCCTTTGATCTTTCTTTTAGGACTTTTACCCTCTTTTTTTATTTTTTATTTTTTTATTTTTTACAAAATATGGGAAAAAAACTTGTAGAAAGCAAGGTATGTACATATTTTACAAGACTATCATAAGTCAATTCCAAATTATGAATCCTATACTTATAGGACCCTAACAACGGCTTCACATGGGGATGACATTTCCTGGTGAAATGTTAAGAACTCTAAGACTAGTAGCCTTCAATTGTGACCTTGATGATCTAGTAATTGTCTTCTGTTTTCCACAAAACTCATATTTATGAAATTTTACTTTTCAAAGCTTAGGGCCTTCACTCTGGGCTTCAACTTTGGAAAGAAATTTTCCAATCCAATATAAAAAAACTTCACTGAATATTTACAATGATGTAAAAAAGTAACTGGGACTAACTATTGGTTAACTAAAAAGAATAGTAGTGTTTGAGAATTCTACCATTAACTAGTCCATCTTGAGTATCTGCTCCATCCAAATATTTGATGAATAAAGCATTGTTACCCCTATATCCATAAATTTCATAGGGCCCTTTCTATAGAAAGTAAAAATTTCCATGCTTGCCTTTTTCTTCTTTCCTGGAATCCCATTTTAACATTTTATCTCCAATGGAAAAGTCATCTTATTTAGTTATTTTATCAAATATTTTCTTGATATTTTCCTGAATAACTTGAGATTTTTCATATACTTCTTCCCTTGTCTGTTGCAGATGAATAGTTTGATTTATCCTTCTTTTTATATCATTGAGTTCTACTTGTGATTCTTGGATAATTTTCATTAATGGAACACCTAAAGATGATGGGAAAATTGCATCCATCCCATATACAATCTGGTAAGGAGATGTTCCAATTGACTTCTTGGTAGTAAGTCTATCTTCCCATAAGGCATAGAATAACATTTTATTCCAGGTTTTCTTGTTATCTTCAAGTAGTTTTTTAATGATATTCACAAGGATTTTATTTGAAGATTCAGCTAGGCCATTACCTTAAGGGTAATAAGCGGTAGAGTGGCCTAGGGTAATATGGTACTTGTGACAAAATAAAATCATCTTCTTAGATTTAAATTTTGTTGCATTATCAGTAATTATTTTCTGTGGGCATCCAAATCTAGATAAAAGGTTGTTTTCTATGAAAGAGATAATGACTGAATTAGTGGCTTGTCTGGTAGGAATGGCTTCAATCCACTTAGTGAAATAACCTGTGGCAGTCAATATCCACTTGTGTTGGCCAGAGGATGGAGGGTGAATTTATCCAATGAAGTCTAAACCCCATTGTTGAAATGGCATCTCAGTAGAAATTGGCTTTAGGGGTAAAGGTAACAACTTCTTTTTTTCTTCAAAAATTTGACATTTGTGACATGAAGTAACAAGTTTATTAACATCAAAAAATAAGGTAGGCCAGTAAAAACCAGCTCTAAGAATCTCATCTGTAGTACTTTTAAAATAAAAGTGTCCTCCACAATCACCTGCATGAAATTCTCCCAAAATTTTGTCAGCTTCGGATTTTAGTAAACAGTTCAGTAATATCCCACTTTGTTCTTTCCAATCAAGCACATTATTCATAATACAAAATCTCATTGCTTTAATTTTAATAAATATAGCTTTAGTCCTTGTTAATCCAGGAGGAGCTTGTAAATGTGTAAGTACAAACATAATATCTGAGTACCATGGTGTGTCTAGAAAGGCTTCATTGATCAATGGAGTCACCATCTCTTCATGGTTATCAATCTGAGCAATAAAATTTATATCTAATGCATTACAATTGGATTCAACCATCAATCTGGCTAATCCCTATCCTTTAATGAGTTTAGTTGGTTTAATCTCTATGTCATATTCTAGGATAGTGGCAATCCACTTTCCTCTTCTGCCATCAGGACCATCCTGAGTGAGAATGTCCTTTACTACAGAATTAGGGACATAGGAAATAATGTGGGAGTAAAGAATGTAAACTCTGAAATATTTTATGGCTTTAACCAACGCTAAAGCTTTTTTTTCCATTATGTTATATTTCAGAGGTGCATCCCTAAGAGTTTTACTGAAAAATACTATAGGTTGTTCAAAACCTTCATCATTCTTCTGCATTGGAACTGCAATTATGGTATGTTCTGAGGAAAATGAAAAGATTATAAAATATTTCTTGAAGTCTAGACTGATTAGGACTAGTGCTTTTGTTAAATCATGTTTAATGGATTCGAATGATTGTTTTGCTTCAATTGTCCATTTTAAAACAGAGTTATTTTTAAGCATGTTATTCAGTTCTCTGATGATTTCTGCCAAATTATAAATAAATATTCTTAAAAAATTGATTTTACCTAAAAATGCTTGTAACTCTTTGATATTTCTAGGTGGATGAATGTTTAGAATGGCCTCTATTCTTGCAAGATATATCCTAATACCTTCCTTTGAAATTATGTGTCCTATTAATTTTCCTTCCTCTTGTCTAAAAAGAGTTTTCTTAGGATTTAAACATATACCAAATTTTCTACATTTAATAAAAACTTGACCAAGAATTCCTGTATTTCCTTAGCAAAGGCTATGTCCATAGTCCTCTGAAAAGTAGCTCCAACATTCATCAAACCAAAAGGCATTTTCACATACATGAAAGTGCCCCAGGGAGTGGTAAAAGATGTTTTGGCTTGGTCTTCCTTTTGGACAAGCATCTGGTTATATCCTGAAAAACCATCCAATAAAGATATTCTGGAAGAACCAACTACCCTTTGTAAAATATGATCCATATTGGGGTAAAGGGTAATTATCCTTCAATGATACTTTATTGATATTTCTAAGATCTACACATAATCTAATTTCACCTATTTTCTTCCTGGTAGGTACTAAGTTTTATACCCAATCAAAATATCTGATTGGTGCAATGATTTGGGCATCATACATGCGTTTAACCTCCTTTTCTATCAAAGGTAATAAGACAGGATTAATCCTCCTCAATTTTTGTTTGAATGGTTTCTCATCATCTTTTATAGGAATCCCGTGTTGAATTATGTTTGTATCATAGGATTTTAGATCTTCATAACTCCATACAAACACATCTTGATACTCCTTTAAAATTTCAATGTATTTTTATTTTTCTTGAGAGGGCAAAGATTTTGACAATTTGATCATTTTGGTTTCACTTCTGTCCCAATGTTAAGTTCTTCAATGTCAGACCTGACTAGTTCCATTTTTGGCTATTTACGCACATGATTGGAATAAAAAATGTCCTCCAAAGGAGTTAAACCTTTAGGTAAAAAATTATCTTGTAGATATAACATGTCAATTTCTTCTTCAATAACTTCCTCTATATCTACCCTCTCTAAGTTATCTATGTCAGATTGAGTAAATACAATGGGTTTGTTAAATTTATGTACATCTATGTTATCTATTTCAAAATTAAAATCCGAATCTATATTACAGTCTGAATCTATATTACAATTATGAAAGTCTTCCTCATTATTCAGAAAATGGTAAATCTATTCATCTTTAGAGAAAATATTTCAGTATTTGACATTGTCTGGGACAATGGGTCTATATTTAACTTCAACAGTATACCTATGTGTAGGTTGAAAAGGTAAGTTACATGTGCTAGCAAAGGTTGCTAGGCAATAAGCTTAAATGTTCTGTTTTCTAGGTATATTGCCAAACTTACATTCCAATAAATCTTCACATAAATCAATAGCTGCATCTCTATATCTGGGTAATCTAGGATTATGAACATAATAATCTCCATCTACTTGCTTAATGATCAATTCCAAATCTCCCATAATTAAAATTCTTTTACCTCTTAATTTTTTGATAATTTGGAGGCCTAATATAAGTGCCTCATACTCTGCCATGTTATTAGTACATTTGAAGTTGAGTCTAAAGGCATGTCCTTCTGAACGACCAGTCTCAATGTTTGTGATCCATATTACAGCTCCTGCCCCTGTTTTGTTCACAGAGCCATCAAAGTCTAAGTGCCAAAGGGCTTCATGAAAGATATTGTCATTATTTGGTTTGGGCTTTATTTCAATTAGTTATGTCTGGATTTCATTGTTATCAGAGTTACATAAAATGAAGGAATCAAGGTCAGCTAGTGTTGAATAAATGGGGTAATTTATGGACCTTTCTGCACTACTGACCGTGAATTTCATTAAAGTTTCCCTATAAAGTTTCTTGGGCTTTCCAAATACTGATATAGTAGCATAGCACATGTCTAATTGTAGATATCCCTGCAACGTTTCTCCCCATGAGCGAGAAAGAAGCATACCATACTTTGGTGGGATGTCAGCTACTACAATATCCATAACCATGCTCTTACCAGGGTACTAAATCAAATTCACACATAAGTCTTTGATCAATCCTATGAACTTAACTTCACTGGAATCAAAGGAGCACAAGTCTTTAAAAGGGTTGGTTATTTCTAGATTTAGAGTTTCCATAATAAATTTTGGCATTAAATTGTGGGAACCTCCTGAATCTAACATTGCATTGTGTAACATCTAATTATGAATAGTAAGACTGATATAGAAAGGAGGCACCGTTCCATCTGAATTCTTACCATTTACATCAGGGCCAAATATCAACTCTGGTTGATCGTCATTCAAATTAATGGCATCTTCAGCATCATTCATATTCAAAGTTTCAGTAATTGTTGATTTATATAAGTCATCCTTTACCAATTCTGTTAAAGGAATCGGTATTTTTAACTTAAATATTTCAGTTTGAACATTGAATGAGGGTTGAGACTTACTAATTTGAAGTAATTCATCTTTTGTAACTGTTATCTGAGTTGGTTTTCCTTGAATTTCAACAGATGTACTTTTATCTTCAGTTGTTTTAATATTATCTGTCTGAGTTTCTTGATTTTTGTTGTTTTTAATTCTTTTTTTAGGGACAGTGTGTGTGGCAGTAGATGTTGTATCAGACTTTGAATTTTCAGTAGCTATTTTTAGATTATCAGTTTTAGGATTAGAATCAGAAGGATTCCTTTTAGGATTAGGAATTGTTGTTTTCACTGAATTAGAGAATTTTGTAGGATAAGATTTTGGCGCATATTTAGAAGGTTTGGCCACTTCATCAGTGATGTCAACAATTTTTGGGTTTGGCATTTTTTTAGGACTGGAAGGATTGGAATTTTGCTTGTTTTCCCTTGGGAGAATTTGAAAAAATTTTGTTTTTGGGGCTTCTACATTATTTTTAGTTTGATTTTTAGATGTGCTTTTTGTAGAAGTTTCATTGTTTTCTTTGTTTCTAAGGTTATACTAACTGTGAATTTCATTACTAGCAAAGTCATAACCTTGTTTGAAATCAAAGGATTCACTAGATTCTACTTTGAGTTGTTGAAGCTCAAAAAGTTCTTGATCCTCCTGAGTGAGGAAAATATTTTTTTCTTCATCTATCCCCATTATTAGATTGATGTTATCCTCATCTTCATCATTATTTTGAGAAATCTTAACATAGTTCTCTTGAAATGGGGGCCTAATGTTTTGATCTAGAGCAGCTTCTTTAGCTTTTTAAGGGTTATTATTTTTTCTAAAATTGGGATTTCTGATTTGAGGTTGATTATCCCATTGAGGTTTTCTATCTAAATTTTCTAATATTTCAACCACCCTTTCTAAAGTTTTAGCAAAAAATTCTAATTTAACATTTGAGTTTGAATTTTTTTCTTTAATTGTGACTCTTATTTCATTCCTAAGTCTAGCTTTTCTAGCTAGAATATTAATTTCTACACTAACAATATCTAATTGCATCTGTTCTAATGTTTCAAAATCTCATTCTCTTAGTTGATAGGTCATCTCTGGATCAAATCCATCAGGTAATTTAAGAAGTACAGAGTAGGGTATAGGTTTAAGATCTGTAGGAATAGAATTATAGACACTGTTATACCTAGTGCAGTAATCTTAGACATACTCATTAGGAGATCTTTTTAAAGCATCAAACTCGGACAAAATTTGCAGGGGGTTCTTTTTATTTTCCCATTTAATTAAAAAAATTCTATGAAATGCAGCTAAATTAGTTATACTACTAGCAGCTAAATTTTTAAACCATTTCTTAACTTCCCCTATTAAAATTTGAGAAAATAACCTCATTTGGACATCTCACTCATCAATTTCATAGATTTCACAGTAGTCTATCATTTTTGTGACATGTTGTTGGGCAATATATTGTGACAGGCCATAAAATAGTGGTATATTTTTCTGGTAATATTGGGGCATATCATGGAGGTTTTGAGGCAAGACAAGGGGAGCATACCTGACAGCCATGGCTTGAAGCTTTGCTGAGCTAGGAGGTATAAAAAGAATGACAGGGGTTGTGCTGGATATGGTAGCTGATGTGCTGAAAGTTGTACTTAAAGAGATTGGAAAAGAGGCTGGTATATATATAGAACTGCTTGGAAATAAAGATGTAGTGCTTATAAAACTAGTGGATGCATTGGATTGAGCGGATGAGGGAAATACTATCCTAGTATGCAAAGGCAACTTAGGAATAAATTGTTGGGTAGATGAATTTGCAGTGGAATATAAAAATGAGGTGACAACATAAAGAGTTGAATCTGCTGCTGGAATTATTGTTGTGTGCAATTGAGAAACTGGAGGCTTAATGTAAGATAATAAATGGGCTAATTTAATAGCTTTATCAATGTCTTTAATTAGTGTAACATTAATCCTTTCTATTTGAATTTGAGATTTAGATTTATCTGATTTTATTTTTACTGAAATAATATTTTGTTTTTCATTCAAAAATGAAGTAAAAACAAGATCTATGACAGTATCTTTTAAATAAGTTTCAGATTTATTTTTAAACAATGAATTTTCAAAATTGAAACCGAAATCAATATCATTTAAGCTCACTAATTCTTTGGGTAAAGAATTGGATTTTCTTAATGGTATTCTAGTTTCTAAATTGGCAATTTGTTTTTTATTTTTTCCAATTTGTTCTAGGTTATCTACTATAACTGCAGGCTTAGGATCCGGATTAGACCTGGTATAGTAGGTTTTCCTAGAAGCCAGAATGACTGTTTATGAATACCCACAACCTTTAAAAAATAATCTTAAAGTAAAAATATAAATGAAATATCTTCCTTTAAGACTAACTTTAAAACTGGAGATTGGTTAGTTACCTAGTATGGCCACCAGTATGTTAACATCCTAGGAATTTCTCAAAGTTGTGGGCTTTTGGTTTTTAGTTTAAGAAAACTAGGGGTAACCGCAAACTTAATTCAAATCCTAGGATCTAGCCTTCCTAGAATTTAGAGAGGGCTCTCTCTTTAAGATTTATCTTTGTTTTGATTTTATGTTTTAGCTTAGTAATGATAGTTCAATTTGGTTTTGTTTTAAGATGTTTGGTGGGTAAAAATCACTTCGGATTAAACTAGAGAGAGATCTACTAGTCCATTAGGCTATGGAGTCTAATTCTAGATAGCAGTACTAGAAAACAAGTCCAAAACGGTGCAAATGTATTCCGGGCAAGGTAGATAACCCTCAGACTTTTGGGTAAAAGGTTTTTTGATGAAATTGTATATTCGGGATAAAGGGAAATGAAGGATCCTTTGATCTTAACAATGGAGGAAGGAGGCAGGGGTCAAAAGGGAGTAGGAGCAATGAAGGATTCCTAACACCATAAATTAGAAGAAAACATTTAAATGGTAGCTTAGTTAAAACAAGGAGCAATAAGATAATCCTGAAGTAATATTCCTAGTTACTCATTAAGACAGATCAAACACATAATGAAATTGCATGGAACTCAAAAATGAAAAAATGACAAGAAAAGATGCACTTTACTCTTTAACTTATTGCAAGAATCCTGAATTATGATGCTCAATTAGTTTTGTCTAGTCTGCTACTTCAAAATCAACACATGTAAGCCTCAAATGTATCAAAAAAAATTCTATAGTAATCTTAGCAATTTCATTCCACGCTAAACACTTCAAAGAATGAAGTATTTATACAAAATATTGTTTTCAAAATATCCTAGAGAGATCTAGGAATAACTCTAGGAAACATAAATATCTTTACATATAAAGAGGGATAGCTGCTTAACAGTTTAGCAAGTTGTCCTCTTATCCAAAAAATATAGAACAACTTAAACTAATCAAGGAGCCTTTACTGGCTAGCTATCCTGCTTGTTGGAAAATTGGAAAATATCTTTGTTGGAGTTGTTTTGACTAACACTCTTCCTCCTGATACACTTTCATGCTGTATTTTCATCCTGATACACTTTGACTCTGTTTATTTACTCTTTTACTGCTGTAAAAAGAACATTTCCAGCAGTAAAAATCAAGAGATTGTTTTATTTTTCTGTTTGACTGTTTCACCTATATTTTCCTCACTGTTTTCCATTTTTTCACTGCTATATCAAGCCTGTAAAAGCCTGCCATTATTCTGCATTTGGTATTTTTACATTTTTAAGCTTCCTGAAGTTCTCATCAACATTTGTGTACTTAGAAATTTTTTTGTTGAAGACAAACATATGCTTTATTTAATTTTGAAGAAAAAATAAGTCTTCAATATATTGGAGAATAACCTTTCCTATGGGAGAGCCCTGTGGCAATGGCTTGCCAATCTGTTCTTTAGCATAATCCCTTATCTTCTTGTCACACTATTTTTGGTTCATCAACTTCTCATTGAAGACATGAATATCTGGAATACCAACTTGTCTTAGCATAGTGTATTTTATTAAGAATTTGGTTATTGAAAGGTTCATGGCATCACATGTTTCCTCTAAAGTGTTCATCAGATTTCTCTTTCTCAGAACCTTCTTGATCTACAATATTTCCTCTATCCTATCCTGTACCTATAATTCCTCTATATCTGCTCTATTTTTACTATTTAAGAAAATAATTAGCTTCAAGGCATGTGCTGGTTTATCTGCTAATTCTTCTTTGGTCCTTTGTATTTCAACTTGAGCTACTAGGAGAAAATCTCTCTGTTCATAGATAATTTGAATTGATGGCCATTGGAGATGAATGGCATCAATTATATCAGTCCAAAGGTAATTTCTTATGTAAGAAATTTGTACAGTGAAACTCAAGTATTTTTTAAGGCTTTTGATTTTCTCTTCAAGACTTTTGGCCCTTTGTTCATAATTGTTGGCATTGATTAATGTTCTTTTGTTAGAAACTTCCATATTTTGAATCATATTTTTCAAACTATTAATTTCATTGTTTTTTAGTGACAATTCCTCCATATCTTTTACTATTTTCCCTACATCATCTGTGTGCTATACCTGTGTGGTTGAAGAATCTGTTGCTAATGTTGTAGCTGAATGCACTGGCACTACAATTGCCAATGGAACATTAGGTGCTATTTTTTCTCCCAATGTCGAGGCAAAAACTTTGGTAATTACTGGTATGACTGAGGGGATAATTGGAGCTCCAGCTTCTTTGAAAATTTATTTCTCTTTCATAAGTTGATCCAATTGTGTTTCCATTTCTTTTATTTGAGCAGTTAGTTTGATAATCAACTGCATCATGTCTTCTTTTTCTGTCTGTTCTTGAAGAATTTCTTTATTTTGAGGTTGTTTCAACTGTTTCCTCAAAGCTGCAATGTATTCATTTTTCTTTTTAATTAATATCTCTACTACTGGAACATCAGAAGGATCAACTCCCACCTACAAAACTAAGTCTTCTAAGGCTTTAATCCTTAGATATTTAGCATACAAAGAGCCTTTGTCCAGCTTCATTTGATCTTGCATGTTAATAAGCGTATTTTGCAACTTTGTAGCACTCATAGCCTTTGTTACCACATTATAATATAACATCTCAGAGCTATGTCTGTGGAATTCTATTTGGTCTAATTCATGCACATTTTCTATATCTACTTCAAATTCAACCTTTTTGTAGTCTGCCACTGTCTTAGGTGTTGAAGTAATTGGTTGCAGGTATGACATGATCATTTTATTTGTTGAATATTCAAATGATGTAAGTAACATGTTCTGATTCCTTGGTTTCTGTTTAATAAATTGAGAGTAAAACTCACTTTTGATCTCTTCATTATTTTTTTTGATTAGTTTGTACCTTTCTTTGATGTCTAGGTCTTTTTCCTCCACTGTTCATGAGGAAGAAGCCTCCATGTTTTTCTTTATTTCAATCATCTGAGTATCCTTTTCACCTATTTTTTGATCTTTCTATATGTCTACAAGAGTTTCATTTATTATTACTGTAGCATCATCATTATTTACCTCAGGCTCATTTGTATCTTCAACATCAATAACTTTTTCTTTCCCTATGGAACTGAATTTGAGCATTTTATTGTAAATCAAATTGAATTTAGTATCTTTTGTGGTCTCAGCTATATAGGTTCCCCCATCTCTACCTCTTTTTGTAGAGGTTTCAGTCTTCTTTAAAGCTACCATAGTTTGTGTAACATTCATCTTTTCTGATGACTCTGTATTGATGACTGTATCTATTTCTACCCACTCTATCTGATTTGCAAATTTTTCAATATCTAGCTTGGGCTCATGTATGAAAGGAGGTAGTTTGCAGTTGACCCTTATATTGCTGAGAATGCCTTGAGGGTCATAGTTCGAAGGGAATATTTCTTGAAATTTTAACTCTGATAATATTTTCTTTATTTCTTTTTCAACATTTCTTTTATTTACAATAAAAGGACCAATCTGATTTTTCAACTTGAACTGAGTTTTATTTTTAGAAGCCATGAAATTAATGGAATCAGATTTTTAAAACTATCTCAATTATTCTAATGAAAAGACTCTGATAGTAAAATACTTAGGCAATTTTTAAGGTAGTATATTTGATCCAAAGATCCTCAATTCTATGTGCTTTTCATACAAATATTAGTATCCCATCTTGAAATGTTCTGAAAATTGCAATATTCTCTTCATGTCCTCACTTATCCTAGGTTGTTCTGCTTTATATAATATGCTCATTGCTGGTTGGTGGAATAGATCTGAAAAGTATGTAAAACTAAACTCACTGCTTTCTTTCCTCAGTAAAGTGGTCTAGAAAACAATGGATAGAGGCTAGCCCTCTAAGTCCATTTTTGGTAATGCCATTGGAAACTTGTCAAATTGAAAATACAATAACAAGTGAAATAAGTATGATGAATATCTAAACACCCCTTTAGTGGGCAACTTCGTCAATTGATGATGGATAGAATCAGCTATAAATCTGGCATAGTCAAAGATCGTTTCAGGAGTTTGACTAGGAGATAAAGTAGATAAAAAACCAAGGATGGATTCATTAGTGAATTCATCTGTGATGTATCCTAGTATAAAAGAAAGCATTGATATCACATGTCTGGATCCTTCAGGAAATTTGGAAGTGGAGTAAGGAGGATTTAGCTTTGGAATATCCACATAAGATGACATAAAGTTCTGGAAAATCATAAATTTCTTAGGGAAATATAATCCCAAATATAACTGAGTTAATACTTCAATGGATAGGGGACTGCCTTAGGGTCAAACTGTAGTTGCAGCATTTCATTTATAGATTTTTTAGTGATAGAAAATAGAATCTCCCTATCAGCATTTACAATTTCTCTTTGGTCTGGGACATAGTACTTTTGGCACAATCTTACTAGGTATTGGCTAAGGTGTGTTAGTGGGACTACATATTTGGGTAAATTTGTCTCCCAGATATACATGTCATCTTTATCTAGGAACTTTTCATAACACCAATTGTGCACTTCTAATAGGTTGAATTCTACCACAGGGTCTACAATTTTATAATCCAAATCATTGAAGGGGATGATTTATTCATTAGGTACTGGTGGCTGAAGAGGATTGACAGATATAGTGGTTTTTGCAGTGAGTGCAGCGGTGGATTTTAGGGCTTTTGATGCTTCAGACTTAGGAGGTTTGGATCCTCTAGGTTTAACACGCCTAGAGCCTCCAGCTTTGGATGTCATTTGTTTCTTAGTCATTTTTAAACAACCAAAGCAAGTTTAAACAGTTTTCAATAGTTCAATTTCTTGAAAATAGAGGGTTTATTCAACAATTTCTAGGGAAAGATAATATTTAATGGATGCTTTATTGCTTAATTTATGAATATGGAATCGGTAAAACTAGTATAAGACATAAAACACAGGTTTTCTGAATTATCTAAACTGTAAAAGGGTATTTGAGCAGATCTGTAGGCTTAAAATCTTTTCTACCTATGGAATTTATATTTTAGGGATCTTTAGCTGAGGAATTTGGCTTTAAAAGAGGCTTTTATGAATATAGTGAATTCTGGAGAAAATTCGCAAGGATTTGCCTTGCTTTTTGAGTGTTTTTGGGAAAATTATATGGATGAATTATATTTTTGCAGCTCAATCGGTTTAGTTGAAGGCTCAAACTGTGAAATTTGCAAGCTAGATTTGGGAAAATACCTTTTTTGCAGGTATTTTTACTATCGAAAGGGCTTTTGAATGCTTCTGTGGTTGAATTTGAGATTTATTTCGGTTTGTTGGAGCAGAAAAAGCGTATTCTGGTCTTGAATCTGGAAATCTGTGGTGAAAATAGTCTTTAAATGGGAATGAAAGGTTTAAAACATAGTCAGAGGCTCAAATAACAGTCAAGCACGGATGAATACACAAATAACGCATATAAATTTTTATAACAAAGGTTTTAACCCTTGCAATAAATATTACAAATGTATTAAGTGCTAATCATATCAAGGGGGGAGGATTTTTTTTGTTTTCGAATGCAAAAATAGGAAACGGTTTACGCATGGGCTTTAGACAGTACGTGGTTTTCTGAACGTGATGCAATTAGAGTTCACGTGATGCAATTAGAGTTCAGCACGTCACCGGAGGCAGATTCATCAAAAAAACTCATTTCGTGCTACTTTTGGCTTGGGGTAATCGTTTATATTTCGAGCACGAAACTCATCGTCAGGCGTTGGATCTGGATGATCAGAGCGAATGGTCGAGATCAATTGTAAAGTTGCGGTGGAAATGTTGGGTAGGGCCCGGGCGACTTATGCAATAGCGCAAGGTTTAATGTAATAAAAACTTTATGGAATATGATTTATAACTAAAGTTTCTTTACAAAAGGTTTAATATATATGCGGGCATATGGTTCAAAAGAGTATAATGGGTGGTGTTATATATATAAAGAGAGTTTATATATATGGGAAAAAAGGCCCACAAGGCGGGCAGTAACAATGATACGAGGTCTTTGCAAAAGTTTATTTTAAATTTAACTTTATGATAAGCTCGGGGAATATATTTTTGTTTAGACATATATAAAACATGCCTAAAGCCCTTTTATATTTTATTTTTATTATATAGTTATAGACTGTGGAAATGTCTATTCACTATAGGGGGCAAGATTTTTACATAATGTTAGTTTTATGTCAAAGGGGTTGTAATTGGGGCTTTTAATTTCTGCATGTGGATAATTACCTTGACATAAAATCTTATAATAGTGGGTTTAAAGGGTATTAATATAAAGGGAATTTTATTAATAGGAAAAGGTCATTTTTAGGGATTTAATATATAAATTAGAAGTTAATATGACAAGGGACAATGAAATACACCAAAAATACAATTACATGACGAAGTAAAGTGAAAATATTAAAGAAAATCTTTTATCATTTATAATTTCACCACTTTTAACTTAGGATATAATGCTTTTGGGGGATTTTATGCTTTTATGAATGAAGGGAGTTAGTCAAATGGGGAATTTCATATTTCATTAAGTAAAAAAGGTGCTTACTTATGAAATTAAATAGTAATGAGTGTATGAAGGGTAAATGATGGTAATTAGGGATTTAATATAGGAATTCAACACTTTTAACTTATCTTTCATTGTGCCTTGGGTCCGGTCCCAACAGAAGTCATATAAATGCTCTGAGCCTCTTTGACTAAAAGTCTAGAATGCATAATAACTATAAGGGAGGGGGAATTAGTGATTATTTGCCTGGTGATGAATATTTACATGCTTTTCCCACTTCTTTCTACCTACCCAAATTTAATCTAACATTTTTTATTCCAGTTTACAGATGCATTTGAGCTTGCTACCTTGAAACATTTTATTCTTTTGAAAGCATAAAAACTACATAAATCTACCTTATATCATCCAAGGGCTCAGATTAAACTGATGAGCTCCTCTATATTCTCTACATATCTACTGATTAGTCAGGATTAAACTGTCTGACTAATCTTTATTCACTATCTAAAACATGAAAATTGAAAACATGACAAGTCAAGTTTACAAATTTTAACTCATCATGGATTATGGCATTTATTGACACCCTGCCATAATCATTAGTAAGAAAGTAAAAAGTTGTGGCATTTGGACTTGCACACTCTCATGTTTTATTTCTTTTCTTTTGGGGTGTATATTTTTTCTAAGTCCTTTGATCTTTCTTTTAGGACTTTTACCCTCTTTTCTTATTTTCTTTTTATTTTTATTTTTTCAAAATATGGGAAAACAACTTGCAGAAAGCAAGGTATGTACATATTTTACAAGACTATCAAAAGTCAATTCAAAATTATGAATCCTATACTTATAGGACCCTAACAGGATGTACTATGGGTAAGTTTGTGAAGACCACCTTTCATGAGAAGGAGAACCGTGCTTCGGTGATCCTGGAGAGAATTCACACAGATGTGTGTGGACCTTTCTTGGTTGCTTCAACAACAAAACACATGTATTATGTTATATTTTTTGATGACTATTCTCGTAGATGTTGGATATTATTCATGCAGAAGAAGAGCGAAACATTCTCAAAGTTCTGTGAGTTTAAACCATTGGTGGAGAAGGAGTCGGGGAAGCAAGTGAAAGCTCTACGGAGAAATAATGGTGGTGAATATATGTCAAAAAAATTAAAATACTTCTGTAGCAAAGAAGGAATTGGAAGAGAACTCATAGCACCTCATAACCCACGGTAGAATGGGGTTGTGGAGAGGAAGAACAAAACAATCATGGGTGCTACATGAGCTATGCTACATGACCAGGGCCTACCGATGCACTTGTGGGAAGAAGCATGCAACATTGTGTTTTATGTGAAAAACCATTGTCCTCATAGAGTACTTGGCATGAATACACCTGAAGAAGCTTTTACTGGTAAGAAGCCTGATATTTTTCATTTTAATATTTTTGGCTCATCTGTTTACGTTCATGTGACAAAGGACGCCAGGAAGAATCTGGAGCTGACTACAGAAGTTGGGATATTTGTGGGGTACACAGAAACACCCCATAATTATCATGTGTATTTTCCAAACAGTCGAATGATTGTGGTGTGACGGGATATAAAATTCAATGAGGTGAAAGCCATGAAGTTGTCGCTTGAGAGGGAGCTACACTTGCATGCAGAGGAGGAGCTACTTGTTCCCAAATATGAGCCTATAGATGTGGATAAACCACATGAGGAGATTAATGGAGTGGAGGAGTCCACTCATGAAGAACCAAACATCAGAACAGGCAGAAAGCGTACCACAGAAGCTGAGAGACTGAAGCTGTGGCATAGAATGTAGGAGTCCCTACATCACAGTGCAGACAGAGACAGTCACTTGACCAGTTTACTGGATACATGGCTCTTATGAGAAAGTGTGTCATGATAGAGCCATCTTATTTTGAAGAAGCGGCGTAGGAGCCCACATAGGTAGATGCCATGGTGGAGGAGTATGACTCCATTGTCAGAAACAGTGCTTGGGAGATTGTTCCAAGGTCGGTGGGTAAATTAGTGGTAGATTCGAAATGGATCTATAAGGAAAAGCAAGTTATTGATGGGAGCATCGAGAAGTATAAGGAAATATTTTTTGCCAGAGGCTTCTCACAGATTGAGGGGATTGATTATGAAGAAACCTTTTCACCTGTCACACAGTATTATTCCATAAGGACCATCCTTACTCTCTTAGTGCAGATGGGTTGGCACATTCATCAAATGGATGTGAATACTACATTCCTTAATGGGATCATCGAGGAAGAGGTGTACATTGAGCAGCCTAAAGGATTTGAGATCTTCAACAGTGAGTCGCATGTGTGCAGACTCAAAAGAGCATTGTATGGGCTAAAGCAAGCACCACATGCTTGGTACACATGGATCGACAACTATTTCACTAGATTTGGCTTCACCAAGAGTGAGGCAGATGCAAACCTGTAGCAAATTGTGGTGGAGGGTAAGATTTTAATCATTGTTCTTTATGTTTATGATTTAATACAAATGGATGGTGAGCAGTTGATACACTCATGCAAGGCAGATCTTGCAAAGAAGTTTGAGATGAAGGATTTGGGCCTCCTTCATTATTTCCTTGGATTGGAAATATGGAAGTGAGAAGGTGAACTGTTTGTGTCTCAAGACAAGTATGCTTGGGAGATACTTGGTAAGTTTCACATGGAGGTCTGCAAGCCCATGAATACTCCTCTTCCAGGAAATTGGAGGAAAGAGGATGCTACATCAAAAAAGGTAGTGGATGCCACTTTTTATCGACATTTGGTGGGTTCGCTCATGTATTTAGTTAATACAAGACCGAACATATGTTGTGCGGTGAACCAGCTTCCACAAGCGATGGTTAAGCCTACCAAGCTCTTTTGGAAGGCAGGAAAGCATGTCTTGAGGTATCTCAAGGGAACATCTGAGTATGGCTTATGGTACAGATAGACGGATGACGTGAAGTTGCATGGCTTCACGGATGCAGATTGGGCAGGCATCCCAATGGACAGAAAGAGCACATCAGGATAGATTTTTAGTATTGGATCACAACAGTTTCTTGATACAAAAGGAAACAAAGATCCATGGCACTTAGTTCAGTGGAAGTAGAATACATGGCAGCAATTCAAGCTGCATGTGAGGCTATCTGGATGAGGAAGATCATGGTTGGTTTGTTCGGTTCACATTTAGATCCTACAGTGATACATTGTGATAATCATAGTTGCATTAAAATCTCGATTAATCATGTGTTTCATGATAGATCTAAACATATTGATATCTGGTATCATCATATCAAAGATTGTGTGCAACGGAAGATCATGTTGCTTCAGTACATTCCTATGGAAGATCAGGATGCAGACATTCTGACGAAGGTGCTCGGAAGGAGCAAATCCAAATACCATAGAGGTAGGATCAGGGTGAAGGATAATCCCTATCTTGTTGAGAGGGAGCGTTGAGATTAAACAAGATGATGAGCTTAGTGAAAATAAAGCACCTTCACTAAGTGGGGCTAGCAGGCTATTTTTAGGTGTATGTCTATTTTTAGACATGGTGAGCATATTCTATAAGTTGCAGGATGCTATTTGTAGATGGTTGGTCAAATTTGAAAAATGGATGAAATTCTATTTTTAGAATATTGGGCAAATTCTATTTATAGATTTTCGATCTAAAAATATATGCATGTTGATTATTATTAGCTCTTAATAATATCTGACAATAAACATCAAATTATTCTCTTGGAGCACTTTATTTCAGTGAACAGAATTCGAAAATCAGTGGGCTGAAGGAATTACGCAATTCATAGGGTTTATTGGTGGCTCATGCATGAGGACTCAGTTAGAACTGAAGTGGAAAAGTTATGACAGAGTTGGAAGAGTACTTGCAGGGGTTGTTATTCAATTTAACTCAGTTAATGGAGTTAAACTTAGTTGGGATAGTTGTATCTAGTTTAACTGAAAGATACACTAGTGAGAGTTAAGTGAATTAATTAGTTAATTAATTCACAACTAATAACTCACTAACAACTGAACAGAAATAGCAGTTAACTATAGTGCATGTCAGCTCCAGCGGAGACCCAGTGGAGAGATAGGTGAAAGGGTAATATGGACTATCCATTGTGATTATAGTGATGCATTCAATTCATCTGACACACATTGGAGTTACCATTGAGGATTTTGTTAGAGCTCAAATCTACCTTAGGCTGAAATAAGGTAAAACTCAAGGCAACATCAAACCACGCTCAGCCTCGCAGCTAGCCCTACGAGGACAGGAGAGGGCTCTCTCCGGGTCTATCTCGGCAAAGGATCTTCAAAGGGGCTGAGATGACTTATATTAGATACTGATTTTAGGCTAGTAAAGAGATAGGAAAGTTTGATTTTGATTTTTTGGGTTTTTGTTGAAAAGTTGGGAAAAACAATTTTGGGCTTGGGGATGAGGTCAGATCTTCACAGAGTTCGAGTTGGGGCAGGGTAGGCAGTAGTCTTGATGCTTTTAATTAAGTGTATGGATGGATCAGAATGAGAAGGAGCTAAATATGGCAAGGCAGAACAAGAATCCTCTCCAAACTGAAGAAAACATATAAAACTAGACAAATGTAAAGGCAGAGCACTGAAATAAATGGATTCTACCTCATTCACTCATTCATTTAGTTTCAGAAGCATAAGAAGGGAATGGCATACATTAAGCATGAAAGAACTTACAATAAACTGAGAGAAAACACCATCAAGAACTGAAAGCCACAAGAATCCCAACAGGTGCCGCAAAACCTCTGATCTTTCCTTAGCCAAAATATGAAAAAATATGTACAATAGTGTGCCAAAATCTTCCCAAGAGTCCAACCTATCCAACCTCTGAAAATGATTGAGAAATTACATCATATAGACCATCCTAACCCCTTCCCATGACTCTAGGGGTCGAATTCCTCCTTCTAGGAGCAGTTTCAACTAATTCTAAACAAGGAGCTAGAATATAGGCAACCAAACAACTTGCCTCTAAAAGGAAGGAAACTGATTCTTTCACTTGATTTTTACTTTTTTAGGAGTGAATCATCTAGAATAGGTAAAAGTGAGTCCAAGTTACATGCCAACCAGAAAATTACATCAAGATAACTCAAAAATTACACCCACAAACAAAACTAGTCCAACTGGCCGAAATCCTGAGCTGGAAGATGAAAAATGGACCAAAAATCTCTATGCGTAGCGCGCCTGAGCTCTATGCGTCGCGCGCCTTTGGACCTGTTTTTGGGGCACTTCCCGGAGTCCCAATTGAGCTCATGATAGCTCATTGGAAAGCCCTGGATGTTGGATATCCAACCCAAGTGAAATTTTTCAATTTGGAGCTCATTTTCCGCTCCAAAACTTCATTCTCCCAGAAGTACTTCCTGCTGGTGCAAAAGGTGGCAGAAAGGTGATTTTCATGGTGTTTTGGCCCCTTTGATCATCCAGAACTTGGTGAAAGGCTTTGGTCCTACTGGAGCATGCATAAATTACCATGAAAAACCCAAAAATATAAATTTTTCCTCCAGCAAGTGTCCCAATCATAAGGGACTGCGTCGACACGCTATGCTTTGGGCAGAAAAATCTGTGTTAAGGCATAAAAAATCACAATTGACAAAATTTTCTCCAAATTTTCTGAAATTTGGACTGAGGACACATCATCAAGTATCATGCTCATTGAAATAAGTTTCGTCCAAGATTATGCCTTTTCATGCCTCCTCAATGCCTTCTTCGTCTATGTTGCCCGAGGTGAATATGAAGAGTTTAGTGTCTTGGTCTCAATGCCAAAATATTCTAAGTAGGAAGGGAGTGTGGGAAATAAGGCAATGGGAACAATAGACTGTACTCAATTGAGATTTAAAGGGCAAGGACACTCACTTTATTGTTTGGGAACTTGGGGTTTGAGGACTTTACAAATGAGATGGGGAAATGGGAATGATAAGGAATGAAGTGACTTGGGGATAAGAAAAAGGGGTTTAGGAATAAGTCACTTAGGATGTAAGGGGATGTAAGGGGATAAGGAAAATAGACTATAATAATGAGATCATGGGAGATGGAAAAACAAGGTGGGAAGTGACACCAAAACTGTTTTAAAACACCAATTCAAAAACCATGGAGAGGCATTTCTTCAACAAGATAGAGTTGGTTTTTGACATTCAACTCTCATATTCGATTTTCAAACTACACCAAACCTTGAAAAATAGAAATTATAACACACATAAACTTATTTTTAACAAAGGGGACTGAGTCAATTTGATTTTTGGTGAAGAAATGACAAAAATTTTGAGTTCTGGCCCAATGCGCCGTGCGCTACATAGTGCATTTTGCAGGAGGCTTTTGGAGGCCTTCCTGGTGTCACAATTGGGCGTGTGATAGCTCGCTGGAAATATCTTGGAGTCTACTTTCCAACCCAAGTGGAATTTTTCAATTTGGAGTTCATTTACCCTGTCAAAAATCAAATCTCACAACACTACTTCCTGCAGGTGCATCAATTCTCCTGAGGCAACGACATTCTTGACATTTCTCCAAAACCATTACACCTGTGTAAAAAGTGAAGGAGGTTTTTCTTCCTTGGCATGTTGTGTACAAAAAAATCTCTCATTTTTCCAAAATTCATCTTTTATTGCTCTGAAAAATCATTTGAGTGAAACCTATCCCGATGTGTGAAACAAGGGATTTTGTCGAAATGAAGCGAAATGAAGGGGATAAGGGGCTTCTAAATTCTTGGGGAAATTTTGGGAAGTAGGGAGGGATGTTAGGAAGTAGGGAAAAGTTTAATATCAGAGATTGAATGAGGGGAAGGGGTCAAAAAGGGAAAAACACAAGCCTAGCCTAGAAAATTTCCAAGTTGTGGCAAGAAATTAGGGTTTGTGCAAAAATGAGGAATTTGGGGGATCTCAGTGATGGGAAGTTTTTAATAAGGTAAATTAATGATAGGGGAAGGTGTATGAACATCAGGATACAAGTTTTTCTAATGATTTTACCATCCAAGAGAAATTACCTCCAAAACCCTAGGAGAGGGAAATGGACCTTACCTAGGCACAACTGAAGCATGAACAAGCTGTAAAATGACCCAATGGAACTTGAAATGATGATGAAAACCCTCTAAATGATGGTACACTCAGCTGAATGGTGACATGGACCGACATTTGGACAACTTTGAAAAGAGTGAAAACAAACCCTAGACCTAATGCGTAGTGACCAAATTTTGCTTGAAGACTCATTGAAATGAAAAAATTTGACCTTGACACCTTAAAATCACTTTGTAAGAGCATGTTTGATCACTGAAGGAAAGCTGCAAAGGCTGACACTAACATTGGCTCCAATGGGGATGGTAGCTCCTTGGAGGTGCCAAGAACGATAGATCTTTGGGAGAGCAGACCAGTGCCTTTGTCCATTGGGCAATGGAATCAAAAACTCAAACTGAAATGCATGACTGAAAATTGATGACTTGATGACACAAACTGACTCTCACTCAACTAAAAACTGACTCGATACTTAAACACAACTGACAAGCTGGAAAAGATGCTCAAAGTAGAGCTTATTCATCAAACCTACTCTAATTGTACTTTTCACCACCCGATCAAGTGAAATGGAACAGCCAATGCAACCATGTAAGCATGCTGGCTGCTGTTTGATTTCTTCCCACATGCTTACTGATGCACAGGAAAAGGAAAGAATCGAAAGGCAACTCCCATGGAAATTTGAACTCAAGCTGACTGCTGATAAACTTGCAAAGCATGAATTGACTAGAGGACTTCAAGAATACTGCAAAAGGATCTTCATACACATAGCTACTGATTTCCATTAACACATCACTGCTCTGATCCATATAATCTCCATACCTTAATCTTAAAAATTTTCTCACCTCTATGCTGTCTTTCTTTGGTGATTGCAGCAAGCTGCCAAAAGGATCTTGAATTTCGTGAATAACCAAACACTGTTGCTGATTACAAACAGAACAAAAGTCTCCTTCATCAATCTCCTCATATGAAAAATCTGTTGAACAACACAATGAAATTGACTTTTGAACAAGATTATTATCAACATTCTTTTCGGGCACATGGTTAGCTAATGGAGCAGAATTTTTATAGCAAACATCATCCAACACACGAGCAATAGGATCATCAAAAACTCGAGAAGACTGCTGCACTGTATCCCTTGAAACTGTATGACATCCTACTGGCTTTTCATCTTTTTCTTGAGAGATTTTATGAAGATTATGCCTTATAAACTGAAATGCTTCGAAACAAAAGGGTATAAAATTTTCCTGCATCATCAAATCATGTATTTCATCTTCCACACCTTCATCTGTAATCTGACCTTCAATTTCATTTGGTGGCTGCAAATCTGATGCTACAGGCTGCTCAAGAATTTCGTTATCTGTCTCATCCTCAACATTAACACTGAGAGATTGCTGATTTCTTATAGGCTTCTCATTTGAAGATTTACTATGCAATTTACCCTTCAAAAACTGAAATGATTCAAAACAAAATGGTACGGAGTCACCTTGTATCATTTGATCACATGTACCAGCTTCCATGTCCTCATCTGCAACTTGAAAATCAATGGCTTTCGAGGGCTGAAAATCTAAATATGAGAAGTCTTGAACAAGGTTTTCATTGTGCTCAAGATGGTCCAGATCAAGACTTGTTGACATTTGATTTCTGATTGCATGGTAGTTGTCTCTGATGAAATGAAATGAATCAAAAAAAAAAGGCAAAGGTCCTTCACTTACTTCAAAATTTGCTGCACTTTCCTCATCATTGTCATAGCTGATATGCATCGGTTGATCACTGTACTCAAGCTGCTGAAAGTGAACTTCCTCCTCGCACAAACTAGTTGTTGATTCGTTTGCAAGATTAGCTTCTATTTGGACAACATAATCATCATCATACTGATCAAACTGAGGCAAATCATCAGTATACAACACATCATCAAGCATACATGTCATATCAACAGCTCTCTCTTCTTCAAGATGATCTATAAAGCAATCACTATGACAACTGGGATCAGAAACAAAATGTTTTGGATCAGCAACTTGTTCTTCCTCAATCAGCGAGCCATGGGCTTCAACATTATACTCATTCCTTGTGGTTTTCTTTTGCATCATCTCTTCTACTGCACTTACCAAAATGTCAAGCTTTACCTCTAAAGATGTATATTTCTCCGGATCTATGTTTTTCATCTCTTCCTCTTTCAACCTTACCCTTCGGATCAGCAAATGAGCCTCTACGTTCACTGCCTTGTTCTGCATTTCGTGAAGTGTTGCAATATTCTTTTCTCTCAGTTGAAACTCCATTTCTGGATCAAAGGCACCCGGGTAGTGCAAGAGAGCAGATCTAGGAGAAGGTCTTATATCAACTGGCATCGAATAATAAATTTGATTAAATCTGGCAGAAAACTGTTGTATTGTCTCCCCTGGCAGTCTTTTCAGCTAGTTATATTCTTCTATAATAAGGAAAGGATTCTGTCCAATCATCCACCTGTCAAGGAAAACTTTGAAAAACTTCTGGAAATCTGAGATGCTTGCATCAGACAGGGCTTTGAACCAACTCTTCACTTGGCCTTGCAAAGAAAGAGCAAAAAGCCTAATACTAACATCCTCTTCATCAACTTCAAAAAGGTCTAGAAAAGTCTCAACATTCTGCACATGTTGCTCAGCGTTGACATTGTTACATTCACCATCAAATCTTGGTAGATATAGGTCATAATTTGCAGGAAAAGCATGAAGAACAGAAGGTAAAACAAGAGGTTTATACCGATCTGGAATTTTACAAGGTGTAGGGGTATGTACAAGAGTTGCGGGATCAGTTTTGTTTTCTTTAGGCTCATCACTCTGAAGAGAGTCATCATAATATGTGGGAAAAGTAAGGAGACCAAGATCAAAGGGAAACTCAGCATTTACACTTTTTGAATGTGTCGAGTGAAGATTTTGATCACCTTTATCATACAACAAATTCTGAAAAACTTTCAGGACAGCTTCAAGAACAGCAAAGAAATAGTTTACGAGAAAGCAGACCAGATCCTGAATACCATTCCATTTTGGATACCTGAACTTTGCATAAGATCTTTCCATTTTCGCAGAGAAAGAGTTAGTCCTCCAGTGGAGTCTCTACAGGAGTCACCAGGTGAATTATTTCAGCCTTCTTATGTCTGATCGTTGTCCACCATCAACCATCAGATCTAAACTTGATACATGTACTGGGGCAATTTATAAGTTAAGTGTTATGATTACAAGCTAGACCGGAGATCGACTGAAGCAACGTTTATCTACTATGCACTCGCAGAGCAAGAGCAGTTCGAAGGCTACCTGGCGTGACTTCAGACTCCGTCTGTAGCTTATAGAACAAATAACACCCACAAGAAAACCATGTTCTCCCCAGTATGGTCACCACTATGTTAGCGCTCAAATCTACCTTAGGCTGAAATAAGGTAAAACTCAAGGCAACATCAAACCACGCTTAGCCTCGTAGCTAGCCCTAAGAGGACAGGAGAGGGCTCTCTCCGAGTCTATCTCGTCAAAGGATCTTCAAAGGGGCTGAGATGACTTATATTAGATACTGATTTTAGGCTAGTAAAGAGATAGGAAAGTTTGATTTTGATTTTTTGGGTTTTTGTTGAAAATTTGGGAAAAACAATTTTGGGCTTGGGGATGAGGTCAGATCTTCACAGAGTTCGAGTTGGGGCAGGGTAGGTAGTAGTCTTGATGCTTTTGATTAAGTGTATGGATGGATCAGAATGAAAAGGAGCTAAAGAGGGCAAGGCAGAACAAGGATCCTCTCCAAACTAAATAAAACATATAAAACTAGACAAATGTAAAGGCAGAGCACTGAAATTAATGGATTCTACCTCATTCACTCATTCATTCAATTTCAGAAGAAAAAGAAGGGAATGGCATACATTAAACATGAAAGAACTTATAATAAACTGAGAGAAAACACCATCAAGAACTGAAAGCCACAAGAATCCCAACAGGTGTTGCAAAACCTCTGATCTTTCCTTAGCCAAAATATGAAAAATATGTACAATAGTGTGCCAAACTTTTCCCAAGAGTCCAACCTGTCCAACCTTTGAAAATGACTCAGAAAATACATGATATAGACCATCCTAACCCCTTCCCATGCCTCTAGGGATGGAATTCCTCCTTCTAGGAGCATTTTCAACTAATTCTAAACAAGGAGCTAGAATATAGGCAGCCAAACAACTTGCCTCTAAAAGGAAGGAAACTGATTCTTTCACTTGATTTTTACTTTTTTAGGAGTGAATCATCTAGAATAGGTAAAAGTGAGTCCAAGTTACATTCCAACCATAAAATTACATCAATATAACTCAAAAATTACACCCACAAACAAAATTGGTCCAACTGGCCGAAATCCTGAGCTGGAAGATGAAAAATGGACCAAAAATCTCTATGCGTAGCGCGCCTGAGCTCTATGCGTCGCGCACCTTTGGACCTATTTTTATGGCACTTACATGAGTCCAAATTGAGCTCATGATAGCTCTTTGGAAAGCCCTAGATGTTGGATATCCAACCCAAGTGGAATTTTTCAATTTGGAGCTCATTTGCCCCTCCAAAACTTCATGCTCCCAGAATTACTTCCTGCTGGTGCAAAAGGTGGCAGAAAGGTGATTTCCATGGTGTTTTGGCCCCTTTGATCATCCAGAACTTGGTGAAATGCTTTGGTCCTACTGGAGCATGCATAAATTACCATGAAAAAGCCAAAAATATAAAGTTTTCCTCTAGCAAGTGTCCCAATCATAAGCGAGCGTGTCGACGCGCTACGCGTTGGGCGGAAAAATCTGTGTTAAGGCATAAAAAATCACAATTGACAAAATTTTCTCCAAATTTTCTGAAATTTGGACTGAGGGCACATCATCAAGTATCATGCTCATTGAAAGAAGTTTCGGCCAATATTATTCCTTTTCACGCCTCCTCAATGCCTTCTTCGTCTATGTTGCCCGAGGTGAATATGAAGAGTTTAGTGTCTTGGTCTCAATGCCAAAATATGCTAAGTAGGAAGGGAGTGTTGGAAATAAGGCAATGGGAACAATGGAATATACTCAAGTGAGATTTAAAGTGCAAGGACACTCACTTTATTGTTTGGGAACTTGGGGTTTGAGGACTTTACAAATGAGATGGGGAAATGGGAATGATAGGGAATGAAGTGACTTGGGGATAGGAAAAAGAGGTTTAGGAATAAGTCACTTAGGATGTAAGGGGATTTAAGGGGATAAGGAAAATAGAATATAATAATGATATCATGGGAGATGGAAAAAAAAGGTGGGAAGTGACACCAAAACTGTTTTAAAACACCAATTCAAAAACCATGGAGAGGCATTTCTTCAACAAGATAGAGTTGGTTTTTGACATTCAAATCTCATATCCAATTTTAAAACTACACCAAACCTTGAAAAATAGCAATTATAACACACATAAACTTACTTGGAACAAAGGGGACTGAGTCAATTTGATTTTTGGTGAAGAAATGACAAAAAATTTCAGTTTTGGCCCAATGCGCCGCGCGCTACATAGTGCATTTTGTAGGAGGCTTTTGGAGGCCTTCCTGGTGTCCAAATTGGGCGTGTGATAGCTCTTTGGAAATATCTTGGAGTCTAATTTCCAACCCAAGTGTAAATTTTCAATTTGGAGTTCATTTACCCTGTCAACAACCAAATCTCACAACACTACTTCCTGCAGGTGCATCAATTCTCCTGAGGCAACGATATTCTTGACATTTCTCCAAAAAAATTACACTTGTGTAAAAATTGAAAGAGTTTTTTCTTCCCTGGCATGTTCGGTACAGAAACCTCTCTCCATTTTCATAAATTCATCTTTTATTGCTCTGAAACATCATTTGAGTGAAACCTATCCCGATGTGTGAAACAAGGGATTTTGTCGAAATGAAGCGAAATGAAGGGGATAAGGGGCTTCTAAATTCTTGGGGAAATTTTTGGAAGTAGGGAGGGATGTTAGGAAGCAGGGGAAAGTGTAATATTAGATATTGAATTAGGGGAAGGGGTCCAAAGGGGAAAAACACAGGCCTAGCCTAGAAAATTGCCAAGTTGTGGCAAGAAACTAGGGTTTGTGCAAAAATGAGGAATTTGGGGGATCTCAGTGATGGGAAGTATTTAATAAGGTAAATTAATGATAGGGGAAGGTGTATGAACATCAGGATACAATTTTTTCTAATGATTTTACCATCGAAGAGAAATTACCTCCAAAACCCTAGGAGAGGGAAATGGACCTTACCTAGGCACAAATGAAGCATGAAAAAGATGTAAAATGACCCAATGGAACTTGACATGATGATGAAAACCCTCTGAATGATGGTACACTCAGATGAATGGTGACATGGACCTACATTTGGACAACTTTGAAACGTTGTGAAAACAAACCCTAGACCTAATGCCTAGTGACCAAATTTTTCTTGAAGACTCATTGAAATGACAAAATTTGACCTTGACACTTTAAGATCACTTTGTAAGAGCATGTTTGATCACTGGAGGAAGGCTGCAAAGGCTGACACTAACAAATTGCATAGTCAAGGCAAGGGTAATTCGAATTCATTCAGAGCTATTCTTTAGCAAGGATTGCGCAATGGAGGTAGGCTATCAGGTGGCAAGAAATCGGTGCATGGATTTGCAGATTTCTCTGATTAGTGTGTGACGATTAATTGTATTGAGAGCTTGATGTAATAAGCTTTGTATGAGATTGTTACATGATCTCTATGATACATAGTATATGATAGTTGGGGTTTTTAGCTTCAGGATTTCCCGTTAAACAACTGTGTTATGTGCGATTGAATTTATTCACATGTGTTTGCAATTGAGTTTGAAATTTCCGCAAGATCAATAGTGGAAGGATTTTGTATTTTTCAAGAAGATAAATATTGTGAGATCAGGAGGATCCGGTAATACATCGGTATTATTAAATTTCTACACTCTTTTGATTTTAATTAGTTCACCTTGCAACTCCACAAAGAGGACGAGGGGTTTCAAGACTACCTACTACAAGAATAAATCAGAGATCACCTCCTGTAACTCCAGTCTCTGATCCAGAAAACATCATAAAGGATGCAAGAGGGAAACCTAAATAAATAAATAAATAAAATTTGTAGCTACATCACATCCAGTGAGAAAAGTGCATTCAAAGTATATTCCTAAAGAAAAGGTGCCAAAATATATTTTAAAAGTAAATGAAGTTTCAGTTTCAAAGGATTTAGTAGAAATTTTAGATCAATCCTCAATTGTAGATTATACTGTAATATCTCAAGTTGAAACTTATTCTATAAAAGATAAAATAGATGATGTTAGCCTAGATGCAGCTAAAAGTACCCCTTAGTTAGCATTTAGTAAATATGAGATAATTTTTACTCCATAGAAAGAAGAAAAATTGGAGGTTTTAAGTGTCAGTGAAGAGAATCAGGAATCAGAAGCCTTTGTGATTACCAAAAGGGAATTAGAACAGGTATTGGAGATTGCACCCTTCTTAGATAGGGCTATTCTAACTGAAGAATATATTGAAATAGTTTTAATATTTCTTCAAAATCATCTTGAATATTATTCATCTCTTGACCCACAACAAGATTATTCTCACCTATTCCAAAACCCATCTATTGGCTCCTCCTCTTCTCATCAAGGAGAAGGTAATATTCTTGAAAATTCGACCTTTAATCTCTCTGACTGTTTAGCTCAACAAAAAAAAATTAAGTTGCCCAAATCCTTCAAGAGTCTAAATCTGGAACTGATTCTCTTGAAGAGGTTGAAATAAAATCCTCTTATTTTCATTTCTTTTATAATTCGTTGTTCTCATCTCAAGAGCCTAAAGAACCATCCCAAGAACTTCAATTTTCTGTTATTCTGGAACAAATACAAATTCCACAAACTACAATTTCAAGCACTCAAAAATTTGTATCAGTAAGTCATTCGTTTATTATACCTTAGCAAGTCATGGCTCAGCCTCCTCCTACAATGATGAAGTAGATTTTTTCTACAAAATATGCACCGCTTGCTCTCCCTCAACCTTTGCATGCCCTTCTTCAATGCGATTATTTGAAATATTTTCCCAAATATGCAGGGGAGGGAGAAGAAATATCTTCTGAAGAGAATTTAGTTGCTTTTTATAGTTATGCTGATAACCAAAACACTGAACATGAAGATGTTTGGTGGAGACTCATTTTTCAGAGCTTGGATGAAGAAGCTCCTAATCGGTTCAGAAATTTACTAGCAAATTCGATAACACGAATAAATTCTTTGGACGAAGAATTTGTAAAACAATGGGGTGACCGTAAGTATTACTTGTATTACCTTATGGAGTTTGGAGCTTTAAAGAAAAATACTGGTGAGTCATTAGAAAATTTTACAAATAGATTCAATAAATTTTATCAAAAAATTCTTGTAGAAGTCAAACCCCATGAAACTACAACTATGATAACATTTTCCAATGCCTTAGACTCCAAGTTTTCATTGTGGTTAAGATCCAAGAAGCCAAAAGCATTGGTAGCTATGTAGGAGGCTGCTATTGGAGTGTAGTCCAATATTTTGGGCTCAAATAAACTGAAAATAGAAGAGGGGAAGGGAGAAAAGAATAAGAAAAAAATGAAAGACGAGAAACTACCTTCTTCCTCTAAATATTTTACAGCCGAAGAAAATCTTGATCAACTATCAAGTCTAATTAAATAAATTGCTTCCAAAATGTCTAAAATGGAATTATAAAATCGATCTATTTTCATACCCATTCAAAATGAAGGAAGTATAAATCAGGCTCCTTTTAGGAGACCTTTTCAGCCTCAATAGATTTTACAACATCCAAGAAGAAATCTTGATGATACGAATGTTCAGCCTCCACTGAATCATTTTGTTGAGGAAAATCAGGAAGAATGGGAAGAGGAAGATGAAGACATAAATTTAGTTGGCGAGACATCACAGTCAATGTGTTTGACTCTGCAAGAGTATGAAGATCATTCAATGATAAATATCTTTTCAGATGATGAATATGGTCATATTTATGTACAAAATCAGGAAAAGCAAGCTGAAAATCAGACAAAAAATTATAATTTGAGGTCTAAACTGATTGTCCAAAAGCCCAAGAAAAAACAAGATTTTGAAAAACATGCTACCAAATAAAAGGAAAAATTTATTGATACTCCTCCATCGCCTAACCTTCCTCTAGTTAGGAAAACTATTGTAGAAAATAAGGATTTTACCCCTCTCAATTTCAGTTCAAGTCAGAGATAAATAAAATCACGATTCCGGTTCCACTCCTTGAACTGTTAAAAAATCCAGCCTAGGGATAATCATTTAAAAGTCTATTACAACCATATACTCTTTCTCCTGACTCAGTAAATCTATAGGATGAACATCTTACCATCTACTTGGGTAGCCATGTCTAAGATCATAATGGTGATAATTCCCCACATTTTTATCTTTCACTCAATATTCATAACAAGATACTGTGTCTATTAGATTTTGGGGCCTCCCATAATATAATACCTAATAAAGTGATGGATGAACTAGGATTGGAAATCACTAGGAAATACCATGATCTTTACACATTCGACTCTAAAAGGGTCAATTGTTTAGGAGTAATCAAAGATTTGGTAATATCCCTTACCCAAATCCCCATGAAAATTCTAGTAATGGACATAGTGGTTGCGGATATACCTTCTAGGTTTGGAATGCTTCTTCCCAGATCTTGGTCCAAAAATTTGGGAGGCACCCTTCAAATGGATATGACCTATGCCACTATCCCAGTCTTTGGAGGAGAGTTCAAGAGATTGTATAGGGAAACAAAAATGGATTATATCATAAGTGATCAGAAAAACCCCTCAAATCATCCTATAAATGCAGAGAAGAAGGATTTAGGGTCATCCATATTACACCTTGTTGTTGATGACAACAATTTTCAGCCTGAACTTAGAAAAAATTAGAATTTACAGGTCATAAATGAGCATAATTTGGAAACATGATAGGTCTAGAAATTATATTTTGACAGAGCCTCATCACAAGAGGGATCAAGGGTTGGTGTAGTTCTTATTTCTCCCACTCAGCAAGTAGTGACCCTATCATATAAATTACAATTTATCACTACCAATAACACTGTTGAGTACGAAGCCCTTGTTTTGGGTATGAAAGAAGAAAAATATTTGGGAGATGAACAGTTGGTTATTTTTGGTGATTCAAAATTTTGGTGCAGTAGGTCAGAGATAATTATCAAGTGAAAAATTCAAAATTAAAAAACTACATAAATGAAGTGCGGGATTTAATTGAACACTATTTTTTAGCTTTCAATTTCAATGATGTTTCCAGGGAAGAAAATGAAATGGTAGATTCACTGTCCATAGCTGCTAGTAATTTTAAGTTTCCTCCTGATATTAAAGCAACATATGATGTCCAGATAAAAAACAGAGCTTCCATTCCTGGCAATATCAAATACTAGCAAGTATTTGAATATGATACATAAATTCATAAATTCTTGGAATGTCTAGAGGAGTTTTCAGACATTCATATTGATAATGAGAAAGACACAGTTGAAAGTCAAAATAGCAAGCCCTTTAAGACTATAGTTGGAAAATATATTATTGATCTAAAAGAAAACTTTATTCCTAAAGGCTTGGTTCCTTTACAAAGGTTTTTTAATAATAATCACGTGCAATATCAAATACTAGCAAGTATTTGAATATGCTACATAAATTCATAAATTCTTGGAATGTGTAGAGTTTTCTGACATTCGGATTGATAATGAGAAAGACAGTTGAAAGTAAAAATAGCAAGCCCTTTAAGACTATAGTTGGAAAATATATTATTGATCTAAAAAAAAACATTATTCCTAAAGGCTTGGTTCCTTTACAAAGGTTTTTCAATAATAATGACGTCTTTTTAAAGCTTGATAGTAGAACAGATGGAGAGAACACAGTTGACTGCAATATTGGTACAAAAAATGAGCCTAGATTTATTAAAGTTTATAAATTCCTTCCGTAGGAAACTAGAACTAAATATGTCAATCTATTTAAGTAATATGCAGAAATTTTTGCATGGTCCTACAACGATTTAAAGACATATGATAGAAGTATAATGGAACATAAAATTCCTATCAAAATAGAATAAAAACCTGTAGCATAGAAGATAAGACATATTAATCCCATTTTACTCCCTATTATTGAAAAGGAAATCAGAAAGATGTGGCAAGCCAAAATAATTCTTCTCTTAATATTTTCTAATTGGGTAGCTAATATAGTCTCGGTTCGAAAGAAGAATGGTGAAATTAGAATTTGTGTTGATTTTCGCAATTTGAACCGGTGTTTGCTAAAATATAATTATCCTTTACCCTAGATGGACCATGTTTTGCATCAAGTAGTAGGCTCAAAGAGGTTGTCAATCATAGATGGTTTCTCAGGGTATAATAAAATCTTAGATGATAAACAAGAAAAAGAGAAAACAACATTCACTACACCATGGGGAACATTTATGTACAATAAGATTCCATTCAGTTTAATCAATGTAGGTACAACGTTTCAACATGCAATGGATATTTCCTTTGTAGGGGAAAATGACATGTTTTTAGTCATTTACTTGGATTAAATTACAGTGTTTTCAAAATCTGATGAGGATGATTTAAAACATTTGCAGCAAGTGTTTAATAAGTGTAGAAAATTTGGTTTATCTTTGAACCCAAATAAATCATGCTTTGTTGATCAAGAGGGAAAACTATTGGGGCACATAGTGACAGAAAATGGTATTTGTATTGACCCTAGGAGAGTTAAGGTTATACAGAAAATTGGTATACCTAGAAATAAGAAATAATTACAGTCATTCTTGGGTAAAATTAATTTTCTGAGGTGTTTTGTTCCAAAATTTATAGAACTAATTAAACATATAAATGCCTTATTAAGGAAATATGTCAAGTTCAAATGGCAAGATGAATACAAAACTCTTTCATAGCAAACAAACCTACTCTGACTGAAGCCCCGGTGTTAATCAATCCTAATTTCGAGAAGGATTTCATTACTTTTTTCATATGCTTATGAGGAAACTGTTGAAACATTTTTACTATAAAAGAACAAATAAGGCTTGGAGCATCCTATTTCTTTCTTCAGTCGTGCGTTAAGAGATGTTGAGTTAAAGTATATATTGATCGAAAAATAGACATATGCATTGATAAAGTCCTTAATGTATTTTTTGGTTTATGTTCTTCATGAAAAATTAATTGCTTTTGTGCCAAATATCATTTTAAAAGATGTATTGTTGTAGCCATATATAGATAACAGGAGGGGAAGATTGGTAAAAAAAATTCTGGAATTTGACATTGAAATCAGACCTACCAAGCTATTAAAGGGACAAGGCTTATCCCACTTGATGGCAGAAGCAAATTACAAAGCTCTAAATTTCAACATGGGGGTAGTTGAAGAAATAGGTAAAGAAGTTATATGTAATTATCTTGAAATATTTTATTCCACCTGGTATAAGGATATAATGCACTTTTTATTTAAATCTCAGTTGTCCTCTAGAAATGGAAAAATTAAAGAAAATGGATTTTAAATTGAAGGTTGTTAATTATTTCATAATGGAAAACAATATTTATTGGAAATATCATGTAGGAGTTTCGTTGAGATGTGTAGATGAATTTGAGTCACAGGAATTTATCTCAAAGATACAAGTAGGGGTGTGTGGTGGAAATTTACACTGGAAATCTACGAGAAATAAAACTCTAAGAGCTGCTTATTATTGGCCAACTCTTTTCTTTGATGTTTTTGCTAAAGTCAGGGCTTGCACTGAGTGTCAAAAGGTTGTCGATAAGTAGAAGTTGATCCCACTACCTCTCATTCCCATTTTAGCAAAAACCCCTTTCCAGCAGTGGGGGTTAGACTTTATTGGTGAGATTCATTCGTCATAATCAGGACAAAACAGGTGGATTCTTGAAACCACAGACTATTTCACCAAGTGGATTGAGGCCATTCCAACCAGCAATGCCATTGACACAGAAATAATTAAATTTCTATTGGAAACTATTATGTATAGATTTGGTTTCCCTCATAAGTTGGTGACCGACAATGCAAAGGCTTTTAAATATTCCAAGATGAATAATTTATGTCATAAATATAATATTCATTTGACTCATTCTACACCTTATTACCCCCAAGGTAATGAGTTAGCCGAGTCATCAAACAAAAGCCTAGTAAAAATCATTAAGAAGATGATGCCAGGAAATAAAAGAAACTGGGACACTTGGATAGTTCATGCCTTTGGGAAAATAGGTCGAGTAGCATGAAATAAATTGGATTTTCTCCCTTTCAACTTGTTTATGGTACTAATGTTGTGATGCCATTACAGTTGGCCCTTCCTGTTATGAATTGTTTACAGGATGAAATTGATGATTCAAATCCCATTCAGATAATAATGTTGCAACTTATAGAAGCTCATCAAATTCGAGAATCGCTGATGGAGAAAGCACATAAATATAAAACTAAAGTAAAATTTGTTTTTGACAAAAGGGAAAACCAACAATTATTTCAAGAAAATGATTTGGTGCTACACGGGGATGTCAGAAGAGAAGACCGTGCAACGCATGGCAAGTTCAAAAACTTGTGATTCAGGCCATTCCAAATTGCACAAGTTCAGGATAAAAACAAATTTCTGTTGAAGCATTTGGGTGATGATCAATTTACTAGGGGTCCAGTCAATGGTCATTTTCTCGAAAGGTATTTCATTTGTAAAGTCAGTCAAGCCTCTCCATTGTAAAATATATGGAGTGTTGTTTCAATAAAACTCCATGCCTAATGGTATGTGTGTCTGTAAATAGAGTCAATCTTGAGTTTAGTCAATGAAAATTCTATTCTTGTCATTAGTTCCTAAAATTATAAAATTCATGAGAGGTTAGCATTGATTCTACGGTTCCTGAAGGCTCACAGGGAGGACTTCATCCTGAATAGGAGCCACTGTTAGCACCATATTTTTTTCATGTATGGTCACCATTTCATCTGTGTCTTTGATCCTCTCCTTGTCCCCTTAGTCTATGGTTGAAGGCCCTATGGGGTTAAAAATTGTGTCAAATATTTTATTATTTTCAACAAAATCCAAAAGTTTGAGTCCAAGAGTTTGTTTTTGTGTCTTAGAGTAATTAGTGTAAATCTACTTCTTAATAAGTCTCTAACTACCTTGTATAGTTAAGGCCATGGATTTGGTTTGAGAGTATTGTTTATCCATAATGATATCTTCTTAAATTGAATCATCCAAAATCAAGCATAAAATGTCAAAATCATTTTCTATTTCAAAAATAACAGAAAATTTCTACCTTTTATGTAAAATAGCAATTTTCCGAGAAAATTTAGTCAAAAGGCAACAAAGAAATTGCTACCTTTTTTGTATAGTAGAATTTTTCTTAGAAATTATATAAGGATTTGTCAAGGATGAAACAAGGTGAAAATTCACTACCCTTTGGAACGTAGCCATTTTAGGTTGTAGATCCACTAAAAATAGGGTTTTCTATTCTAACTACTAAATTTAGCAAATATGCCAAGGAAACTACTCATTAAAGAAGAAGCTCAAAACTAAAGTACCAGTAGCAGTTAGACGAATTATTTGGAGGAGTGATGTTGAGTTGGCACCTAAAAGTAAATCATTCAATTTCGTGTCAACTAACTTGACTAAAATCAAGCGCAAGTAGAGAGTTTAGGGGTGTACATTCACTATTTCCCACAACTATTTGCCCCGATAAAGCTACCTTTCAAAGTTATCTTCCAGCAGCATTTAGGGCTTCATGAATTTCCTTTGTTCATTCTTTACAGTTGTTCATCAACAGTTAAATAGGTTGTTAGTAAAATAGAATGGGCCAAAGAGGTAAAGTAAACCACTCAGAACCTGCTAATACATGGTTTGTTGACCACCACACAAAGGCACAATTTCAACAAGCTAGATGGTACCATTTTTTGAGAAAATTCTCAGGGGATATGTTGTGCTTGCTCAAGAATTTTATGAATCCTTTAACGGAAAGTAGGTACTAGTGGGGTCTCAAAATTTTGAGATATCAAAAGCCATCATAACATGAGCTACCCAGTTGTTAACTTTAGGTGAGTCATGGTGTGTTAGTGTGATTGGTGCACGTATGTATGAAATCACATCAAGTTAAGTGGGGTGGTTTTCCCTCTTAAGTTACTGGTCACAGGCAGAAAAATAGATGGAGTCAAGAAATTTGGTGGAATATGCTAGAACATAAACATACTAGATAGAGAAATAGAATGCATATCCAAACATAAAAAATAAACTAAAACTAAAATAAATAACACAAAATCTCTAAATAGAGTTAAACAACTTCAATAATCAAAATGGTGGCTCTTACATCCCCTCTTATTGAGTGCTGATAGGAATAAGGATGAAGCTTTAACACACTTTCCAAGGGGCCCTTAGAACTAGGGGTTCTAAGTATTGATGCAAGGATGTCTTTACTTCTGAGCTGCATTGGCACAAAGTCTCCCTCTCTCGACTATGGTGGACTGGGGTTGTTGGATGGCAAACAACTGATTCCCCTCTATCCCTGCTCTGGATCACACACTGCTGGTATTTCTTAGGGAAATTCTAGCCAGCATAACAATGTTCTCTCATATTTTTCATCTCTTGGTGGCCTTTTATAGTAGAATTTAAACTCTCCTTCCCTCTCTTGGTACATTGATGGATGGTGACCCAAGAGAGGAGGATGATTCCATTGTGTGCCACATTATTCCATTGTTTGCTCCCTTGAGGTCCTAAGGAGGCTTGGGAGGCTGTCCCTAGGCGACCTCAAGTGTGGGATCGATTTATTGGATTGTGTGAAGTGGTCCCGGAAAGAGACTTCTGCCACTCCCAGGACCACACAGCTTTTTGAGGAAGACCCATGTAATATCTCGGCTTTTTGAGGAAAATTCGCACAATATCTTGCTTTTTGAGGAAAATCCACAAAATGTCTCGGTTTTTTGAGGAAAATCCTCACAATTTTATTTTTATTCTTAGACCTTAGAGATTTTTTAGACACTTCATATTCTCTAATGTCTCTCAGCCCTGTAAATCCTTCTACCTGACATTAAATAATTTCATCTTTGCTTGTCCGATTTTCTAGTGATAACAGTGTCCCCCTAATGTGTGAGGTCAAGGAAGAACTATATAGATGAAATACATTATAGTTTCTTTTCTCTGTACTGCGTGGAGAGAGAGGGAGACCTACGTGTAGCTCAGAGTTGGAGACACCCTGCATTGGATCGAAGAGCGACCATGTCCTGTGGGATCCCTGCAAGTAATGGTACATTAAAATATATATAAATTTTCTATGAGGTGGGCAGGTCCCATGCTCGTGATGCTTTGGCTATTTAAACAAATCTATTTGACAGATATAGATTTTGTCTATGCCACTAGTTTGGTAGTGATCTGTTGATTGATGAAAACGATTGTTGATGCCCTCAGGGGCGTTTTTCTTTAACGAAAGGTGGAAAATGGTATCAATATGCGTAAAATTGGTATGGAATATAAATGTGCATTGTACGTATAGGTGTTGGCTGGGACCTTCCTGTGTAAGAAATGCTGAAAGAGACGCTTATAAGTGCATGAGTCTTCGACGAATTTAATCAAATTGCAATGGTTGTAAGGTACGATACCATATTTTACATGAAATCTTGTGTTGTAGCCAAATTTCGGGAGGATCAATGACATCTGTGGGCAACGATGTCTCCCTTAGTGCCACTTGAGGATGTCCTTTTTTGGAGAGGGGTGATCCAAGGTACCACTTCCTTTTTGGAAAAGAGGTGTTGATGTCAACAAAAAGGAAGCCTCAATCGAACGAGGGGTTCACTGATACGGAGGATCAGGATCCTGGGTGTGATGGGTTTAACATATGCATGATGGCGAGCGATGACTAAAAACTAATAATGGGGATTTAGTGGCCCAAGGTCAAAGTATAAAAAGCAGATTTTCAGCAGTCATAACTATTTATGATGGGGAAATCCCTGGAGTCGGTAGGACTTCCAAGGTGGGTATAAACTGGTTATGAATTTCATGGTTGCTTTTGCTTGAGGGTGTGGTACTCTGACCAAGTGTGACGAGGGACTGTTTCCATGGGAGGAAAAATGAATGGGTGGATGAGGGACATAGTGCATCATTTGTGGTCTTTGCACACTTACCAAAACAATAAAATAATGGGGTTTGGTTTGCAAAAAACACAGAGACGGGTGCCCCAAAACATGAAAGTGTTTGCTCACTAATGATGTGAGGAAGGTGTTTTGCTGAGGGTGGGGGGCCCATTGTTGGCCCCATGTGTGAGGTTGATGAAGCAGATTAAAATATGTCACATATGGGTTATGCTGATGGAGGTATGGTAGGCCAAATGCGAGGCGCGATAGTGCACTTTCAATCTTCTTGTACAACTTGGTCATTCGGGAAAGGGGTTTTACTTTAATATGGTAAAAATTGACCTGATGCATGGCGAGTGAGTGGGCATGAAGTTCTTCCTGGACCATAGTGGTTTTGCCATGGTGTCGCTTTTGTTGTGATATATGGTCTACTTTAGGTGAACAACGCAATGGAGGGGAGGCTCTACCGATCAACAAGGACGCTTATCATGTGCGAGGTGAGGTGATGATAAAAATGGTCAGGTGTTTGGAACCTATGGTTAATTTCTGATGGATAAATTATGTCAGGATATGCAGATTTTTTCTGGGACTCTATCATGCTGGGGGTAGAATGATACCTACTCTGAAACTTTCGGTGGATGGAGCTATGGATGGTTTGCACACTTCCTGCAAAAAAATACCCCAAGTGAAAGAATATTATTTATTCAAATACTATTTGAAAGACATGTGCCTAAAAATAATAATATGAGAGAGGGAATACCTTTCGGAACTGAAAATTTATTTTTTTGGGTGTGAAAATGTGTGGCACCACCCTTAGGCATTATGGATTGCTAATCACAGTGCTACAAATTGCTATTGCCTAGGTGACCTTGGGCCGAAGACTCGATCAAAACGTCTATAGTAATAGACATGCGTGGTAACTCAAGGGGATGAGTCAACTAGGTTCCCTTATCCCTGGTAGTTAAATGGTGGCTTGGGGGGAATATTCGTGTTGGGAGTTTGCATGAGCGCAAGGTTGGGTCCCCTGTTAGGATGGCCAATCTCCTATCAGTGGAAATTGTTCCTAGTGCAAAGGTTCCTGGATGTTTCCATTAGCAGGCGTGACTCTGGTTCATGGTTATGGCTAGTGCATGGTACCACTGTGCTAACTGAGCAGATTGTGTGGGAATCAACACTACTCTTCGTCCCGTATGTGGACGCTTGGAAAGGATCTGTGGTAGAAGACGAGAGCTTGTTCTTCCATTTCCGGGTATTTGGCTTGGGTATGTCTAACTCTTTGGGGAGTGTAGACTTAACACTTCTCTTGACACTCTAAGCTTTGAGAGATCTTAACATTTTATTGTATGATTAAAGTGTGAACAAATCTGGCAATAAGTTTGCGTGATTTTCTCTTGGTTAAAGAGAAGTCTCTGTGGGAGAGAAGACACTGTGCGAAAACTATTTTCAAGGTGGTTCATTTCTTTGCACTAATTGACCCGGTGGCCAATCAGGTCGCATAGTCCGCATGTTATCCTAGGTTGGACCTGGGTCATGCTTGGTTGGTGCGTCGTCCCAGTTTTCCCATTATGTCGATGTGGGTGTGGGGTTGCTAGTATGGGGGTGATATAATTTATATATCATTTGAGGATATCATCTTGTTTCTTCTATAATGTATGTATCATATCAATTAGAGGAATAAATTGCAGGATATAGGTATAGCGTTGTCCATAGTGGTTTCCTTGGCATACAGGGAAAAATAGCCTAGATACGGAGTGACCATCGTGCTCAGTTGGTGGCGTGACGGGGTACCAGCGGCGTAGCGCTTGTAAGTTAAGGCAGGTGGTGACCACATGATTGGGCATTTTACATAATGCACATGTTAGTCTTCACTGAAGAGAGTGGTTGGGGGTACCTAAGGGTTCCCTGATTGGTCGCTTTTCAGCTGACAAGAAGAGGATGGATCCACTCATCACATCATCTTGGGTTGTTGAGCTATTCATAGATTCTAAGTCTGTGCCATCTTCTTGGGAGTGGTGGTCTATGGTTGATCGCATACAGGCTAGCGTTGCACAGAATCTAGGTATCTAGTGGCAATGGCGCACTTGGTGATTTCCACCACATATCTGACATGAATACTGGATGTCCATGTCAGTGCGATATACTACATGAACTAGATACCATTGCTGGAACATTTCCGAATCTGGGCAATCAATGATGAAATGATTGAGTTCATCATAGAGAACACAATGCTCAATGGGAGGAGGGGTCATGGTTGTGAGTATTTCAGGAGATAGTCATTCATCCTACAGGTAAAGGATAGTGCAAGTTTCATCTCTAGATGACTTGTTGGAGGGATCCGCTTGGTAATACTGCTCGATGGCATGTAAGGCGTCCCTATATTGTGGGATCTCTGGGAAATGATGGGTATATTTTTTATAATTGCTGCAGATAGAGCAATAGTATGCGTGATTGGTACGCAATGCTTTGCCTTGACTTTTGGTGGTAAGTTCTTTTTTACAGGAACACTGTGTCACGATGTCTACCATAGAGCTAAGGAGTGTTTTTAATTCATCTAGATCTAGGCAGATTTGGGTAGGGTGTTCGACTACGTCACATATGGCGCAGCATGGTGATTCCCGTTGCGTGGTGGGAGTCTCCATATTATTTCCTCTTCTCTAGGTTTTATTAGTTGTAATCATTATTTTTGCAATGGGAATTTCCTTTACAGGGATCTTTTCGACTGTTTCCAGAATAGGTGGGGCCTCCTCTGGACTGAGGGGCACTAGCCTTGTAGAGGTGATGTGTGTGGCTCCCGTCCTAGTAGGGGGAATGAAGTACCAAACTGGTATTGAAAAATATATGTTTGGTGTCACCATGGTGGCCAAGACCTGCTGGGATACAAAACCAGTTGGGGGTAGAGGAAAGGGGTTTGGGAGGCAAAATAGGCTAGAGAGGCTACTGTGGCTGAGGACTCGATGTCATTACTTCTCGTGTCTAAGTTCTGACTAGATTCAATGCTTGATGTGGACATCATGCACACTGGCTCCCCTGTGACATCAGGTGATGACTCAGGTATGATAGGGGGATCTCCCAGGAATGACCCTATGATGGAAGAAGATTTTAACTAGTCAGGGCCATATTCTTGGTACCATGAAATCACGTCCGCAGATGTGCCTACGTAGGGTAGAATGACATCAGTATTTGTTAGGGGCTGATTTTTACTATGTTTCAACTGGTCGACAATAATGATGCAGTCCTCATGGGAGAACATCATAGTTCAGAAGATGGAGGGGTCAATGGCTGACATGGCATACATATAAATTTGGCCAAGGAATATATTGTAGTCTAATTTGGCATCCAAGACTTCAATGTCCATAAGGACCATATTTCTGGCTAAGCAAATTGGGACATTTTGGTAGAGACTGATGGGGGCTAAAGGGCGACCATCGTATGCTATAAGTGTGATGTCTGATGGCTTTAGTTCGGGGGACCCTAACTTCTGCCAAATGTTCTTTGACATTATGCATGTAGATGCACCCTCGTCAATGATACATTGGCAAATGGTAATGTTTTGGACCGACACTGGTATCTAGAAGGCGACCATTGAAGGAAACCTAGTTGTGGCTTTATCTAAATCAAAATACATTAGGTGCAAATTGGCAGGGTCGATGGTGCCCAAGGCGGAAAGTAAGGCTTTCCGCTACTTTGGGCATGACTGTAGCACCTCCAAAGCTGACATAGCAGTAGGAGATTGAGATAGATCATCCACAATGCTATAGTTATGGGCTTCTTTGGAATAGTTTCATGCCCGCCTAGTTTGTCCTTTAGCCATTTTTGGAAAAGGTTCAATAGGCATCTTGATATGGTCAAAGGGGTTTTTGGTGCACTGGTACTAGCCCCTAACATGTTGGTGTCTGGTGGTGTGTCGTAATTTCAATTCCGTGTTTCAAAAAACATTTCTTTGCTATTCATGTAGATTTTGTGGTTGTTTTTTCCCGAAGCGTCGGGGGTCTTTTGCTGCGTGCTAATTGTCCCTTGATGGGGGAAAGGCTCCTGCATGACTGTTGTTTGCTAGGAGGATCTCCCCTATCCATAGTTACTCTATAGCTTCTTTAGCTCAAGGAGGTTGAGACAATGGTGAGTGTAATGGCCATTCTCACTAGAGATCGAACAAGAGTGGTTTGTCTGAAGAATTGGCCTTTTGTTTTGCCTCTAGGAGTTGCTTGGCTCCTAGTTTTGATTTTAGTTGGAGTTGCCTCCAGCCTGAGATTGGGAAGGGCATTGTGAATTGTTTCCCCCCTATCCAGGATTTCCTTTAGGCCTATTTTTTACTTTTTTATTAACCATGTAAGGAGGATAGTTTGGGTTCTCCTGGTTATATGGTTGATGCGGTTGGTTTTGGGAGGGTTGCACGAAGTTCACTGGTGAATTATTTTGCATGGGCAGTTCTTGTGCTGGCGACTGGGCATATTGTGGTCCCTTGTTTTTAAATGGCTTGGGGGGGATCTCTTTCATCAGCATGTATATCTGTGTACTGGGTCCCCTGAGCCGAATGATAGGGTCCTCCATGCTGATGGTGATACGATGACGTGCTACTGTTCAAATTTTGCAGAGGCATGTGATGACTTTAGTAGCCGGGTGGTATGTTCTAGGTAGAATCATACGTGTAACCGGGGTGTGTAATGTTGCTACTTAGGTGATTTTGGGTCAATGACCCAATTAAACCGTTTGTATAGTTCGACGTGCCTGGAAATTCTTTGTAAGTTTGTAGGCATGGGGCATTCGACAGGATATTGTAAACATACCCTAATTTCATGTAGATCAGCTTGAGTTGTTGGGCCTTACTGATGGTGTCCTCTTCAAATATGGGATTTTGTTGTGCCACATCTTTCGAAATCTCTGTGATGAGATTTTTTAGGAATAGGTCTAATAGAACTAGATCGTCGAGTTTGGCTTTTCACAAACTACGACACTCCTGCCATTTGTGGAGATAGTCTGAGATATGGACGGCATGGGTTTTCCTAAAGTGGGTCAAAAACTCCATTCCAGAATTTTGGTGGATGGTAATTGAAAATAGGTTAGGAACGCAGTAGTGAGGGTGCTAAAGTTTCCATGTGTAGAAGAGGGTTACTCCACATACCATTTCGATGCTACTCCAATTAGAGAGCGTTGAAACAATCTTAATCGAATAGTATCGTCAACGATGTTGTTCGATGAACATCATAGGTGGAAATTTATGATATGATTTCTGAGGCTTTCCGCTTTCTTCCCTTCAAATTTTGGAATGTCTAAAGGGAGCTTCATGGGCATGGGAGGCCATATGGGGTTATGCACAATGGGTTCGTTTTTCAACTTGGTTAAATTTGGTAGATTTAATGAAGCTAGAAAAGGTGACTGCGAGGTTGTAGCCATTGCAATTTTTGAAACACAATGTTTTGGTTAGGAATAGGGTTTGCCTATGATGTACCTTGTTGTGCGTTCACCTAGATTCCCAAATGGGTAGCACCCCCTCCCCCCCGCACCTGTTAGGGGTTGTTGGAGGAGTGGTGTGTGGTGACCTTGTGGGGGTGCTCACTAGTGCGGCATTGGGAGATCGACTAGTGTTCCCAACTAAATATGCCCCAATAAAGGATGAACCAATAAGGGTGGTAGTGTTTCGTCTTTGACGCCTAAATGGAAAAAGACCTGGAACCCCTCCTCGTATTGGGGGGAGGTCCAAAAGACGTCTAGATTGACGAGGCCTCATTGGGTCAATTATGGCATCAACTAGGTATGGATTTGGAGATATTTGAGAGGATAGAGATTATAATCAAAGAACAAATATTGTCACATACATAAAACAAAGCGAAAATAAAATATTTTTTCCCTTTAGATTAATCCTATGTGATCAGCCAATCAAAAAAAATGGTTTTTTGTTGTTTGTGTATGATGCTCAAATCCTAGAAGACCTAATCATCCTCACACACTCAAATGTAACTGGACCTTGAGAATATATCTTGTGAATGTTGGCTCAATGTCCCGAAAGAACTGGTGATGCGTCCATTCAACCGAAGAAAATCCAGCAAGGTAAGGGTAGAGGATCTAATGCTTTCTTGTATCGTCACCTATAGGGAGAGGATGCCCTAATTTTGGCCACTAAGTATAGTCATCCAATGTGAATGTTTGAGTCTTGGGCTTCTTGGTAGTTCAACTAGAAATACCGAGTATCATCTGGGTTAGGTAGCCCTAATTGATACCGCACACACTGTGCCTAAGCCTAACCCCCTCTGAATCGTGTCTCTGCCGCACTCGGGTTTTCTTGGCTTTGGGATGACAGGTGGATTTGAAAGCTCTCTAAATAGTCAAATTTTACGTTTTAATATGAAGAATGACCAAGGCAGCTTATTAGACGCCTACCCCCTTAGTCCTAATTTAGACTATAAATTCTTTTCTGGCCCTTGTGCAGAGAATTTAGTGAGTTTTGTTAGGTTAGTTTTAGGTGTCTTTACTTCACTTAGGGTATGAATGTGTGTGAACAAAAAGTGAAAAAGCACATAGTTTTAACATGTGGATATGCAATGATCCTTTTCAAAATCCCCTATTTAAACTTGTTATATTGTTCCTTGCTTGAAATAAAAACTTGTCCGGATATGGGACGCTTTCAATTTTTCCTAGTTAATATAAATGGTCAAATATAGGGAGATGGTGAGTTGTGAATAGAGAGTGTTAATATGCTTCCCTAATATCACCAGAGGGTGCAAAGGAAACACAGATTTCTTTCTCTTCTATCAACAATTTGATCCTAGTCCCAAAATCCTAGTTCAAATATTGAACTAAACTAATGAATTTTACACTAGAAAAAATAACTAGCTAAGAATGCGTGGACTTGATCTACTTAATTTGGCTAACTATCTAGGTGTTTTGGTATGTAAATTTTCAAAACATAAATTATTTCGGAATGAAATTTAATTTGCCTCCTACTTAAACTATGTGTTAACTTTTCAAAAATCAACTTGAAATAAAACCAACACCTAAAATACTAAAAGCAGCTAAGAGTGAGCTTTAGCAAGTTGCAGGGCACCTCAACCAATGCTGGAAGATGTATTATGGGATTCTAGTCACCTTTAAAATAAATAAATGATGGAAATAGTAGAGAAAATTCCACTTCTGGTTTCCGCGCACAAAAGGATGAAACAGGTGTTATTTCTGTGCACAGGTCACCTCTCAACGCGCACATTGGGGAGTGCCTGTCTGGAAGAAAGGCGCGTAAATTCCTACAATGTAAATTTTTGGGAGCTCTTCAGCTTCAACCTATCACTTGGGATAAACTAGGTAGTGAAGGAGAGAAAGGGGGAAATTCTAGCCCAACTCCACAACAAAGACAAAGGTCACTGCAAAAAGGAACAACCATATAAACCTAGAAATAAAATTTAGTGGAGTCGCCAATCCTGTGTTAGTGTGTTTGGTGCACGTATGTAAAAAATCACACCAACTTAAGGGGTGTGGTTTCCCCTCTTAAGTTATTGGTCACAGGAAGAAAAATAGATGGAGTCAAGCAAGTTGGTGGAACATGCTAGAACATAAATATACTAGATATAGAAATAGCATGCATATTCAAACATAAAAACTAAACTATAACTAAAACAAAAGACACAAAAGCTCTAAATAGAGTCAAAAAACTTCAATAATCCAAACAATGGTTCTTATGTCCCCTCTTATTGAGTGCTGGTAGGAATAAGGATGAAACTTTAACCCACTTGCTAAGGGGCCCTTAGAAGTAGGGGTTCTAAGTCCCGATGCAAGGATGTCTTTACTTCTGAGCTGCCTTGGCACAAAGTCTCCCTCTCCCTATTGTGTTGGACTTGGGTTGTTAGATTTCCAATAACTAAATCCCCTCTATATATTTTTTGGATCACACACTTCTAGTATTGCTTGCGGCAATTCTGGCCAGCATAACAATGTGCTCTCATATTGTTCATCTCTTGGTGGCCATTTATAGGAGAATTCAAACTCTTCTTCCCTCTCTTGGAACATTGATGGATGGTGACCCAAGAGAGTTGGAATATTCCATTGTGTGCCACATTATTCCATTGTGTGCTCCCTTGAGGTCCTAAGGAGGCTTGGGCGCTTGTCCTTGGGCCGCCTCAAGTGTCGGATAAATTTCTTGGAGTGTGTGATGTTATCCCAGATAGTGACTTCTGCCACTCCCAGGGCCACACAACTTTTTGAGGAAAATCCATGCAATATCTCAGCTTTTTGAGGAAAAGCCGCACAATATATGAGCTTTTTGAGGAAAAGTCGCAAAATATCTCAGCTTTTTGAGGAAAATCCACACAACTTGATTTTTCTTCTTAGACCTTAGATATTTTTTAGATACTTCAAATTCTCTAATGTCTCTATGCCCTGTAAATCCTTCTTCCTAAAATTAAATAATTTCATCTTTTCTTGTCTTAATTTCCAATGATAACACATGTTTAAGGGAAAAATTTTGTTTGCAAAGGATTTAAATTCATATATTAAACCTGCGCATGAAAATGTGAATTGGACTTTGACCATCCATATTTCCTATTTTAAGCCTGAATGGAAGAGAGTTATCACTACAACCCAATGCTATATCACTTGCAAGGGCAGGTTCTCTATAGTTCGTCAATATCAAATGAGATTTGTATCTCATATTTCTGGCTCTAGATGTATGAACCTCCCTTTCTTCCTTTACAAATCACTGATTAAAATGTCTCAATAGATACAACGAACCCAAAATTATTCGCTTCATGATATTTATCATCGGTGGTTAATCAAAATGTTGGTGGTATATCATTTGAGGAAGAGAAGATGCATGTGGGACAAATTTCTAGCAAATTAGGGTTTCAATGGAATTATTTCAATAAGGAAAGTGGGAAGGCCTTCAAGACATAAGACCCAGGTTTTGACCATTGGGGAATAATCGAACCCCACACCTATGTTGAACCCTTTACAAGCTGAACCAACCAGTAGATTGCGTGACCAACCATCGTCTCCATCAAGCAGGAAAGAAAGAAGCTCATCTACAATATCTAGGGTTGAAGTCACTGTTCCTACACATATGATGCAGCCAACAAATAAGGTCTATACAAGAAGGAATATGTTACTTAACGAGCCAAAAACCCTAGAGTATTTCCGAAAAGAAAATGAAATTAGGTCTATACAAAAGGCCTCTTTAGTTGAGAATAATGTTATTTCTAAAGAAAAGGAAGAAGTGACTTCCTCTTCAAGAATAAACGCAGTATAATGTTGGTTCTATCACAAGGATATTCAGTGGAAGCTAGTAGTATGGAGAAGGTCACTCACGAGCCATTAGAACAAAGCCTTGTTTCAAAGATTATATAAGAGAGGGAAGAAGTTGATGTGTCTCCAACATAAGAGGAACTAGAAGTATCTCATATTTATCCCCCTCGAAGGTCATCAGCTAAGGGAAAGAGGAAATTAATAATTTAGTCATACTCATCACCAGAGGAAGAGAGTCATGAAGTAGAGGTTGAAGACGTGTGCAGTAGAGGAGAGTTATTTAGGGAAGAAGAAGGCCTCGATATACTCTTAATCCATATATTCGAAGACCTCATACCAGAGCCAAAAATAAGCTTAGGCTAACTAGCAAGCTAATAGCTAATCCTTCCCTAAGAGGTATGATTATAAATATAGAGGACAATACAGAATATTATTCAAACCAAGAGAAGGCACAAAAGAAGAAACAAGTAGAAACGAAAAAATTGAATAAGAAGGTCAATAAGGCAGAAGGTCTTAGGTTTTTGTATTCTGTTCTAGATTCCTTATGTTGAGTATCTAAAGCAAGGAAAATCTATAGATCAATATCATTTTGGGCCTATCTACAAATTTATCAGCAATTGCTACATTTTCAAGAGGTAGCTCTTTGTTTTTATCAGCAATTGCTACATTTTCAAGAGGACAAGTTGGTTTGATCTCAAGGGATGACATTAGACAGTTATTAAGTATATGCTTTTACAGTGGTAATCTTATCCTCTTCACAACCAAGTGCCATCTATTGAGTTGTCTTCTAGGTGTCACATTCAGTTAGTAATTGTTTCACTTTTTATGGAGAAATATCTTCTAGGAATTAAGGAGAAGTTAGCCACCTCAGCTCGACAAGTTCGACTTTCATATTATCAAGTTCTATTTTTATACTTTTTTAAACAAAATATTGTACACCGATTACCTTTCTATTTCTAGATAAACTCTAAATATATTTTTCTATATTTAGAAAGTTGTAATAAAGTTCCTACAACAAACTAGCTAAAATTGTGGATCTTTAACATATTAACTTTTTGTATATATATTATGAAAAGCAACGAGAAAAAGGTTCATGATTTGTTCATCTCATAGCATCCTGAGTTGTTTAATTTTTGAAATTATAATATTAAAGTGCACCCTTGAGGATTTATGAATGTTTTGATGTGTGTATTGTGTACTTTCCTTATGTGTTTCCATATCTTAAAACTTATTTTCCAGATTGGGATATATATATTGTCTCATGTTTTTGTTAGTCTTATGATATATTAGTACATGGTTATCTATTTTTATCAGTCTTGTTTTACAAGCTTTCTTGATAAGATGTGTATGGTAATCATGTTCATAATAATTCTCAATGACAAAAACCTTTTAGATGTATGATGAGATTCGTATAAGTCTTGTGAAATATTTCTCTCATTAATCCATTACAGGTCTGGAATCTTTTGTTATGCTTTCATCTAAGTAGTGGAATTCTATCCTATAGACCCACTATTATTTTCATATTCTCCTAACCACTAGATTACAAACTTATCTTTGCTACCACATCAAACACTAGTACTCCCACATGTGTGAGTGAGCTATATATTCAAAATCCTTTTTCCAGTGTGTGAGAACTCCAATCACCTTCCAAAACCTAATCCAACGATAATAAAATCCCTTGAGCTTAATATGTGTCTGGTCAAGCACTTGATGAAATCCCAGTGTTGATTCCAGTGCTAGCATAGCTGATGCAATTTTCATTCATATTTTGTATATAATGAAATCGTTAATCTAATTGTATGCAATTGTAAAGGTTTCATCATAATAAATTCCCTATTTTGTGAGTATCCTTTACCATCAACATGGCTTCATATTTATCAACAATTCCATCGACATTGAATTTGGATTTAAACAACCATTTCGATCCTATGGGTATTTCATCTTCAAGTGCTTTTTTTTTAATTCCCAAGTATCATTTTTCATTATAGGCTCATACTCTTCCTTCATTGCATATCTCCATTCTTCATGTTCATCATCCTATTACCTATGTCATTAAGGAATGATATTTATACCTTATGGGTAGTTGAGTTTGTCATGATGATATCCTTGGTGCTTCACTACTTTCTTTTATTCCTCTTCTTTGTAGTTAATCACCTCCTCCTCTTAGTGTTTTGTGGTTTCTTGAAGTGTCCATATCACTGGATTATTTTTCCTATTTTTTGTCTTCCTTATCATCTACTTCTTACATGACATAACCATAATCATTAGTATTCCATGCATCATATCTATCCTCCTTATGACCTTCATATACATGATCATGAAACAAAACATCTCTATTTGAAAAAAAATTATGTGTAGAAGGATCAAACACCTTATATGATTTATGATCATAGCAATAACCAATGAAAATACACTCGATATATTTTGCATAAATTTTTCTCATATCTTCTTTTGGAACATGAGAGAAGGCTTTGCTTCCAAATATTTTTAAATAACATACTGCTAGTCTCTAACCATAAAGAAATTCAAAGGGAGTCTTATGGTCTAAAATTTTGGTGGGACTTGTATTTTTCAAATGAACATCGGTACTAATGGATTTGGCACAAAATGCATAAGGATTTTAGCTTTGATCATGATCCATGTACATTATAATAAGGTTCTATTATTTCTTCTAGCTACTCCATTTTGTTGTGGAGTATGTGGCATCTTGAAATATTTTACAATTTCATGGGCTCTCTAGACTTGGAAAATGCACATGATATATATTCTCCCCTTTGATTTGATCGAAGGATATTGATGTATTTGCATGCTTGTTTTGTAGAAATTATAAAAAATACATGTATGTACTAGATTCTCTTGATCTAACAATATGCTACTGTTAAATACATAATTTCTTCTACATATATTTGCAGAATTTAAAACACAATCGCCGATTACAATATCATGAAGAAATATCAATCACACACAACACAGATAATTTACTGGGGAAAGCTTATAGCTGAAAACCCAACTATCTTCTATTGTATATTATATCATGGATCATGAAACTATTACATACAAAGCTCTAATACAAGAGCTCTCAGTACATGAGCTAAATTTCTCACACTGTCTTACAAAAATTGGCAAGTTACTTAGCCAATTTACTGTCTCCAGATAGCCTTCCTCCACTGTGTAATCCCTGCTGATAGTAATCCTTGAATGAATGAAATATTTTTTTCCTTGAATACGCAATCCTCATGGGAACATCCAATGTATGTGTGGTTTCATTTGTGCATCCGAATAATGCCACAAATGATAGTTTACTTCCCTTTCACCTAGAAATCAACTGGGTCTCCACTGGATCTGACATGTATGCAGTTAATAATAGTTAACCTTCAGTTGCATGTGAGACCACTGATTATGAATTAATTAATAATTAATTCACTTTATCTATCACTAGTTTATCTTCAGTTACAACTATCACAGCTGAGTTTAACTCACTTAACTAAGTTAAAGTACTTTACAACTTGCACAATTGCACTTCCAACTCTGTTACAACTTCGAATCACTCAGTTAGAACTAATTAAGCCTACATGTCCCAAAAACCAACCACTTAACTCGAAATTCCTTTAGCTAACTGATTTTCCACCTCTTTTAACTATTTCCAAGTGCTCATTGAGAATAGAATATAGTTTATTGTCCAACTAATATTAATGGATAATAATAGTATACATTCATCTATAAATAGACTTACACCTAAAAATAGACTAAGACTCCATCCTAGTGTAGGTGCTTCATTTTCACGAGGATCTTCTTGTTGAATCTCAACACTCCCTCTCAACAAGAAAGGGATTATCCTTCACCCTGATCCTGTATCTATGGTATTCAAATTTTCTCTTAGTGAGCACCTTCGTCAGAATATCTGCATCCTGATCTTCCGTAGGAATGTACTGAAGCAACATGATTCTCCTCTACACACAATATTTGAGATGATGGTACCAGATATATATATATATATATCTATATATATATATATATATATATATATATATATATATCATGAAACACATGATTAATCAATATTTTAATGCAACTCTGATTATCACAATGAGTCACTATCAGATCCATGTGAGAACCAAACAAACCAACCAAGATCTTTCTCATCCAGATAGCCTCACACGCAACTTGAATTGCTCCCATTTAGTCTGATTCCATAAAATTGAGTGCCACAGATATCTGCTTCCTACTGTACCAAGAAACAATTGTAGACCCAATACTAAAGACCCCCCCTGATGTGCTCTTTCTATCCGATGGACTACCCACCCAATATGCATCTATGAAGCCATGAAACTTCACTCCATATGTCTATCTGTACCATAAACCATACTCTGATGTGCCCCTCAGGTATCTCAGGACATTCTTCCCCGCCTTCCAAATGAGCTTGGTAGGCTTAACCATATCTTGAATCAGTTGTTTAACCGCATAGAAAATGTTTTGTCTTGTGTTCACTAGATACATTAGCAAACCCACTAATTGCTGACATACAGTAGCCTCCTCTTTCCTCCAGTTTCTTGTAAGAGGAGTATCCATGGGTTTGCAAGCCTCCATGTGAATCTTACCCAGTGTATCCCTTGCATACTTACCTTGAGATACAAAAATTTCACCATCTCTGTGCCATATTTCCAATCCAAGGAAATAATGAAGGAGGCCCATATCCTTCATTTCGAACTCCCTTACGAGATCCTCCTTGCATGAGTGTATCAACTTCTCATCCCCGGTCAATATTAAATCATCAACATAAACAAAAATGATTAAAATATTACCCTCCACCACAATTTGGTATAGGTTTGCATATGCTTCATTTTTTGTGAAGCCCAGTCCGGTGAAATAGCTGTCTATCTGTAATATTCCTAAATTAGCACACAACTAATTGGAATATAAAGTTTAATTTTTCTCTTAGATAGAGGAATAAGTTGAATAAAAGGAAGAAAAGGAATTCCTAGTGTGAATGGAGGTCATATAAACAATGGATTAAAGACCCTTAGATGTGAAAAGGGGTTGGAGCATGAAGACTGGGTCAACTTTGACCAAATCAAATAGTCTTGTTATGGAGGAGTGGCATTAATGGTGGGACAATGAAGTTTTGGAGGGATATTGATTACATGGAGGTGGTGACCTAATTGAGTGGGTACAAGGGTGAGAATTCTCATAACTTATATAAGGAAGAGGATGGTAGAAATATGGGGTTATGTTTTGAGATTATTATTTTGATATGGTTTGTTTAGATTTATTTCTTTCTTCAGCTGTTTAGCTAATATTGCTTATGCTGTTTAGCACAGGGTGTTCCCAGGCGGGAATCCCACCTCTTGCCTTGAGAGGACTCTTGGGAGAGTATTGAACTATATGGTCCACTATCCAACATCATGGCAAGCTACAAATTTCTTCTACAGTGTAGTATCTATTCATATTTTTGTTGTGTTGCAAGGTGCAGCAAGTGGAGGGTTGAGAAACCCAACTTCTGAGATTTTTTTCTAGTGGAGGGAGAAACCATTCATTCGGGAGGCTTGTGAGGGATATTCTTGGGCCTCATTTAATCATCCAGCAGTAGGCTAAGGAACTTCTATTATTTATAGTGCATTTTTCTGAAGAAACTATGTTATTTCTGGGTGCAGTTGTAGCAGAGGGTTTGGAGCCCTAGTTGGGGAAGCTAGATCTTCATTGAGGGAATCAACCTCTTACTTGGAGAATCTATAGGAGGAGTTTCATACATTTCCATATCAAATCAGAAAAATCTTATCTAGTATTTAGTTTGTAGAGATTATTCATCCCTAGGTCCATATTTGTATTTCTGCATTTTTGTATATTTTAGGAAACCCTTCCCGGGTTATCTTGGAAAGGTGTCTAGGAGGCTAGATCTTCACTCCTAACATTATTTGATATATATAACAATATATATATATATATTGATATATCATTTCTGCAGCAGTTATGTCCCAAAATTGCGCTGTCATGGCTCATGGGACTTGTATGGAAATATTTTTTACATGTATTGACATATTTTCTTAGAGGAGGCTTGTTTTGTATTGCTTGAGTGACTAGATCCTCAAGATCTTGTGCCTATTATTTGATGATATGTTTAATAAGATGGCTATTCATTTTTATCATATCATGTTGTGTTGATTTATTCACTTTTCTTTCCATTATTATGTTCACATATTGATGCTTCCCCATTTGGGAATATTACACTATCCAAGTCTACCAAGCACAGGGTGCTTGCTTCAGCCCATACAACGCTCTTTTGAGTCGACACACATGTGATTTGCTGTTGAATATCTTGAAGCCTTTAGGATACTCTATGTATACCTCTTCTTCAATGATCCCATTAAGAAACACAATTTTTACATCCATCTGATGAATGTACCAACCCATCTGCACTAAGAGAGCAAGGATGGTCCTTATGGAAGAATACCTTGCGACAGGTGTAAAGGTATCTTCATAATCTATCCCCTCAATCTCTGAGAAGCCCCAGGCCACAAATCTAGCCTTTTATTTCTCCACACTCCCATCAACAACATTCTTTACCTTGTAGATCCATCTTGAACCTACCACTAATTTATCAACCGACCTTAGAACAATTTCCCAAGCAATGTTTTTGACAATGGAGTCATACTCCTCCACCATTACATATACCTATGTGGCCTCCTCCACTGCTTCTTGAAAGGAAGCTAGTTAATTCAAAATAATTTTTCTTATGAGAGCCATGTGTCGAGTAAATCGGTCAGGAGATTATCTTTGTCTGCGCTGTGAAGTAGAGGCTCCTACATTTTGTGCAGCATCAAGTCTCATCCTTTTAGCTTTCGTGGTATGCCTTTTTCCATTTCTGATGGATGGCTCTACATGAGTGGATTCCTCCACTCCATGAACCTCCTCTTGTGGTTGATACAAATATAGAGACTCATATTTGGGAATCAACAGTTCCTCCTCCACATGCAAGTCCATCTCCCTCTCAAACGACAACCACATGTCTTTCACCTCATCGAATTTTATATCCCATCACACAAAATTCATTCTGATGGTTGGGAAATACACATGATAATTATGGGGTGTTTCTATGTACTCCATAAAAAACCCAACTTTAGCAGTTGGCTCCAACTTCTTCCTGGTGTCCTTGGTCACATGCATATAAACAGATGAGCCAAAAATCTTAAAGTGTGAAACATCCAGTTTCTTACCAATGAAAGCTTCTTCAGGTGCACTCATGCCAAGTACTCTATGAGGACAATTGTTTTGCACATAAATTGCAGTGTTGCATGCTTCCACCCACAAATGCATTGGTAGGCCCCGATCATGCAACATCACTCGTGCTTCACCCATGATCCTTCTTTTATTCCACGTCGTGACCCCATTTTGCTGTGGGTTATGAGGTGCTATGAGTTCTATTCCAATTCGTTATTTTCTGCAGAAGTTCTTGAATTCATTAGAGATGTATTCTCCACCATTACTACTCCTAACGACCTTCACTTGCTTCCCCAAATATTTCTCCACCAATGCCTTAAACTCAAAAAACTTTGAGAATGTTTGATCCTTCTTCTGCATGAAGAAGATCCAGCATTTACGAGAAAAGTCATCAAAAAATATTACATAGTACTTATGGTTTGTTGTTGAAGCCACCAAGAACTGTACACACACGTCTGTGTGAAATTTCTCAAGGATCCCTGGAGAATGGTTCTCCTTCTCATGAAAGGTGGACTTTACATACATCCCCATGGTGCAACCATTGCACTGATCTAACTGAGAAAGTGTTTCCATTGGAAGTCCAGTAGATATTTGCTACATGAATTTCAAGGATCCATGATGAAGATGGCCCAATCGCTTGTGTCATAATTCACCCTCATCCCGGCTCACCACTTTTTCCACCTTGCCCATCATGGTAGCATAGCCATCCACCTCTAGCTTGTAGAGATTCTTAGCTTGAATCCCTATCCTCTTGGCTTGATCCATTTTTTTATGTCACAGGAAATCTTTTCTATCACCAAAAAAAACTTCATAGCCTATGTCCTCCAACATTGCGATTGAGACCAAATTTGTCTTTAGACGTGGAACATGCGTAAAATCTTTCAATTGAAATGGTTTACCTAACTCCCTCTAAAAGGTAATGGTACCAATCCTGGTATCTCTCTACTGCCTGTCATCGCCCATCTCTATATGCATTTGGATATCTTTCTCCTCCAAGTCACTGAAAATTTCCTTATCTCCTGTCATGTGAAAGGAAGTGCCACTATCCAAATACCACACCGATCCCAATGCACTTGACACCATGCATGCGATCAAGGAGAAGTCAAGCTCAAATTATGAGGCAAGGCCCTAACTAGCTGCAGCACCAACAACCTTCTTGTTCTTCTTCTTTTGTGGATAGTTAGTAGCAAGATGCCCATGTTCATGATAGTGAAAACACTTCACCTTGGACATATCTAGATTATTACCTTTAGATTCAGATTTATAATGGAATTTCTTCCCCTTCTCCTTCTTCACCTTGGTAGTGAAAGCACAATCCTCTTCATCGTCATGCTTTGATGAAGATCCATCTCTGGTGTTCCGCCTGAACTCTTCCTGCACTAGATCCAACCATATTCGTTCTAAATCCAACAATTTTTCTCCTCGGTTGACAGAGTCTTCATAGCTATTCCAACTCTTAGGAAGTCCCAAGAGAGCCAAGCTCAACAGATTATCATCAGAAAAAGTTATTCCCACACTCCCTAGTTCATCCCGACATTGGAAAAACTTCATGAGATACTTTGGAATGTTGTCTCCCTTTTCCATATTGATCTTCCTGAGTTTATATTTGAGCACCAATTTCCTATGGTCATTGTTGCTTTGGAATAGATTCGTCAAAACCTTCCATATAGAATATGGTGTGGATTTCCCATGGAGGCTTGAGACAATGTGGTCTCATACTCCCTCTAACAGGATCCTCCTCACCTTTGCCACTTTATTTTTCCATGCATCAAGATTGGCAGAATCTAACAAAGCAGACTTAAGAACATCATTGTCAATGAATTCCTTCAAGCCATTGTATTCGAGTACTGCCTCCATCCTGTCTCCAAGAAATGTAGTCAGAGCTGCCCTTGGGTGCATACTGTAACCTCAAGCCATTTAAATCCATTTCAATCTGGAATCAGTTGTAGCACCAATAAATTATTTCTGCAAATTCAAATTCTTTCCACCAATAAACTCAGTTCCTACCTCACTACTACAATTTCCTATGGTTCGATACCATGTAGAAATTATAAAAAATACATGTATGTCCTAGATTATCCGGATCTAACAATATGCTACTATTAAATATAGAATCACTTCTACAAATATTTGCAGAATTTAAAACACAATCGCCGATTACAATATCATGAAGAAAGATCGATCACACACAACATAGATAATTTATCGAGGAAAGCTTATAGCTGAAAACCCCACTATCTTCTATTGTATATTATATCATGGATCATGAAACAACTACATACAAAGCTCTAATCCAAGAGCTCTCAGTACATGAGATAATTGTATCACACTGTCATACAAAAATTGGCAAGTTCCTTAGCCAATTCACTGTCTCTAGATAGCCTACCTCCACTGCGCAATCCCTATTGACAACCATCCCTGAATGAATTCAATATTTCCTGTCTCGATGGCGCAATCCTCATGGTTACATCCACTGTATGTGTGGTTGCATGTGTGCAACTAGATAATGTCACAATGGATAGTTTACTTCCCTTCCACCTAGAACTAAACTAGGTCTCCATTGGATCTGACATGCATGCAGTTAATAATAGCAAATATTCAGTTGCATGTGAGACCATTGATTGTGAATTAATCAATAATTAATTCTCTTGATCTCTCACTATTGTATCTTCGGTTACAACTAGCACAACTGATTTTAACTCACTTATCTGAGTTAAAATAACTTACAATGTGCATAACTGCACTTCCAACTCTGTTGCAACTATCAATCACTCAGTTACAACTAATTCAACCTACATTTCCCACCAACCAACCACTTAACTTCAAATTCATTTAGCTAACTTATTTTCCACTTCAGTTAACTATTTCCAAGTGCTCATTGAAAATAGAATATAGTTTATTGTCCAACTAATATTAAGGGATAATAATAGTAGGCATGCATCTATAGATAGACATGCAATCTATAAATAGAATTTTCACATACATCTATAAGTAGAAATACACCTAAAAATAGCTTGAGGCTCCATCCTAGTGTAGGTGCTTCATTTTCACTAGGATATTCTTGTTAAATCTCAACATGTTTCTCAAACAAGTTTTTAAATTCTTTAAAGTATTCACATGAATCACTTTTCTTTCTCATGAAATAAATCCATTCATATTTTTTGTAGTCATCAATAAGGATAAAAAAATAATATGCTCCATGTAATGATCTTGTTTTCATAGGCCCGCATACATCTGTATGCACAAGATCAAGAATATTTATTTTTGTTATATCTATATAGGTAAGGAACTATTCTCCATGCATACCTAATGCACAACCTTCACATGAAAAATAATCATTCTTAAGAAATGGAATTCCCTCTACCATTCTTTGTTTCTGAAGTAGCAACAAGTCATGATAATTAATATGCAGATACCTTTTATGCCAAATAGTTTCTATTTCCATGGTCGTGGAGTCTAACACTTGATGAATTTTACTTGTCACATAAATCTTGTATAAGCCTCCAATTCTTGCACCTGTTGCAATAATGTTGAGTGCATATTTTTACCATACAATGTGAATTTAAAAATTATAACTTCATATTTTGATTTTTTATAGTGGAAATGGAAATCAGGTTCTTCTTAATGGTAGGAACTTACATGACATTGTAAATATTTTTGACATTCCAATTTGGAAATGTTACAAGCACATCACCATATCCTTTAATTTGGTTTTAACGATCATCCCCAAGATATATATTTGAACCATTGTTAGTTTGATGGAAATTTTCAAGCTAATTCTTATTACAAGACATGTGAAAAGAGGCTCTAGAATCAAGAAACGATGCATTTGCATCATCTATGTGTGCATATAGAGTAGAATTCGAAATAAACAATCCAATATTTCTAAATTCATAATTTATTTCTTCTCCTCCATCAACAAAATAACCAATGTGCCTTTTTTTGTATGTTTTAATTCATGATACTTTATTTTGAAATAATATCTAGAATAGTGCGTAGTTTTTCCACTATAATGACATTTAATTCTAACACTAGTCTATGGGGATTTCATACCTTGTTATGGTTTTGCAAATGGTGGATTTCCATTTGATGGCTTTCCATCTACTGGCTTTCCTCCTTTGTTTCCTTCCCATGGATTTCCTCTATAGGGTTGTTTCCCTTTCGCCATCAATGCCAAAGCATAATTTTGAGGCTTAAGTTTACTTCACCTTTCTTCCTCTTACATGAATATACCTAGAAAATCATCAAAATTGGGTTCTTTCTCCATTTTTGAAGGCCTGTAACGAACATCTAGTACTCGTTCAACACTCCATTTAAGGTTATACTTACAAGATCAATGTGTATATCTCCAAGATTCTTTAAGGTATCTAATTATCTAAATGAAGTTGCTAATGTTTTCATTTTCTTCCATCTTAATGGAAAGGAACTCACTCTTTAGATAAAGGACTCAATTTGTATTCTTCGACTAATAAAAGTTTCTAAGTGTTTTCCATGTCTCATTGGAGGTGTTGCAATTTTGGATATGGGATGTAATGTTTCCCTTTATGAACATTATTATCAATAACTTTGCCTTAGTCTCTTTATTCTTCCAATATTTAATTGATGAAACTATAGCTTCTATGGAAACATTAGGCTTTGATTTATCCCCACATGTTATCAACCAGACATTATAACTTTCCATTATTGTCTAAAATTTAAAATTCCGATTTACATAATTGGCATCATATAAATTTGTTGCTTCCCTTAAATAATATTCCACCAAGGGGTTAGCCATCTTGATAAGAACCAACCAAAAATAACTTTTCTCTTATCTCAACAAATTATCTTCACCAAAACAAGAGATATTACGAATGATGAAAAAATAAAATAAAAACTTTAAGACATTTCCCAAAGGAAAAAATAACAAAATAAAATGTTCTTAGACAGCTCCCATTTCAAACTGCTCTCTCTTCCTCACCTCACACAACTTTCAAAAATTTGACCTCCAACTACTTTTGCATGCAACCTCCTCCTCACATAGATTTCACACTGGTTGCATTTCTCTTTTCATAAGTTAAAATAAAATATTATTTTTATATGAAAATGAAATATGAGTTTAAAACACTAATCATATATGTTACTTGAAAACACTAAAAATAAAAATTAATGGATACCTCCATTGTATATATCTTCCAAAACCCATGAGAAGTGTTAGACTTCCCTTCGCTACCATACAAACCCTATATTTTCAAATTCTAACAAATCGTTTCTCTAATAGGAAACCAAATCAGATAGTTAACAACATAGTGAAGTGAGAGGGAAGCAATGAGAAATGAAGGACTTACATTTCAATTTGAAGAAACGCTTTGTTAAGTTCCTAAGCTCTTGTTGCACCTCGTGTTTTTAATGGGATATGTAAGGCCTTCGATCAACAACATTGTGGGTTTTTTAAGGAATCTGGTGAAGTTGGGTGGACATATCCTGATAAAATTTCAATCCCTCTTCTTAGTGTAGAGGAGGATCAATGCCGAGTGGTTCAGCTAGAAACATTTCATGTCATACAAGAGTAATTTGGAGGTGAACATAAAAATGACTATGTTTTTTTTGTTGTTTTCTTGAGCAAGTTTGTAATGGATAAGAAGGTCCTGATGCTCACCAACTGTTGTAACTTGAGATATTATCTCAATTGTTCCTAAGTTTATTTTCTATTGTTTTTGGAATTACATTTTTTAGATTCTCCATTCACAGAAATTCCCCAGAGTCCCTCAACATTTTGATGCCCACAACTATCTGAAACTTGAGAGGTCGAAAGAAAATTGAATAAACATAATGATGCAGATCCCAATTTTACTTTGGATGCAATTATTATTATTTAATTAAATATGCATACTCTATAATGTAAATTGGAGAGTAAATCTAAAGGATATGAATGAATTCAATTGTTTGTTTATAGATTTTTTTTTTTTTAAAGAATATTAATCCAACTTAATGGTGCAAGTTTAAAAATTTGAATGTAAAAGTAAACCTTACATAAAATATACACAATCCACGAAAAGGTAAATCTAAAATCCACGAAAAGGTAAATCTAAAAGATATGAAAAAAATCCATATGGATAAATTCAATTATTTGAATTTTCATTTTTATTATGTTTTAACGCCACCCAGGCTTTCGTTAGAGAGAAAATACAATTTACATTATATCACCGACTTAAAAATGTGGAGAGGCTAATTTTTTTTTGGTGCAAAATAAATAACAAAATTTTAAAAATAAGAAAGGAATAACTCATGTTTTGTTTTTATTTTCACTTACTTTTCACCATCCTTTAATTAAAATGAAAAAACATCTTACACTCATACAAATGTTGGATTGTGGATGGTGAAATTTTTTTAGTTGATGTTCATGTTAGAGTTGTGGATGGTGAAAACGTCTTGGCCAAGCTATGATACAACATGAAAAATAGTTGGTAAACGAAGAAATATACATGGAATACACTTTATTCTCACAAATACATGGAGTACACTTTATTCTTAGTTAATTAGTTGATCATCTTGTCACATCTGATGGGAGAGGATGAAAATTAGTTTTTTAATACAGTGTGAATGTTAGGTCCCTATATTACTAGTTTAGTCCGTTATTATTATTATTGTACCCCCTTATTGTTACTGTTGTACCCCTGTAACCCCAATATTGTTATTATTGTGCCCTTACATTATTATTGTTAGGTCGACTAGGATTATGTTATGGCCCCATGGACTCCTATATATAGAAGGAGGTTTTGGTAATTTGTATCATCCAAGAATTGTTCATTTATGTAATGTATTGGAGGTTGCCCCCTCGAAGTGGCTGATTTCTAAGGTGTTGATCTCCATTTTCTTCTATTTTTGGAGTTGGTTTCATAACATTCGGTATTAGAGGTTTGAATTATAGGCTTTCGCTACTCCAAACAAGTCATCGTGGAATTTTTTCTATAACTATTTTTCTACAAAGGTTTAGAAGATTAAATTTTACAGAGCGAAGCCAAAATCCAGAGGAACGTTGTGGAAAAATTTTAGATCTTGGTTCGCAATATATTCGGAGATATGATCTGTGCAAGTTAGGGATTTTTGCAGGATCCTAAATTTAACCTAACCAGGTCATCATGGAATTTTCACTATAACATATTTTCTACAAGGGTTTCGAAGATAAAATTTTCATAGAGCGAAGCCACAATCCTGAGGAACGTCGTGGAAAAATTGCAGAGCTTGATTCAAAACATTTTCGGAGATAGGGTCTGTGGAAGTTAAGTATTTTTCAGGCTCCCGAATTTCATCTTAAATTCGTTGCAAGTACACAGAATGTAGTTTCCTCTGTATCAATTTCAGAGCCAAAGGAGGAAACAATGACACGTGGCATGCAGTACAAGGTCGCTCTACTGAACCAGTCCATAATTAGGTCATTGTGGGAGATTTGTCATAACTTTTCCTTGAAGAATCTAAATTAGGTTAGACATCTATAATTTGAAAGAAGATTTAGAGGGATACTACAACGCCCAATTTCAGATATTTAAGATCGAAAATCACAAAGAAAATTTAGTTTAAATATCGAGCTTCTCAAATCATGAAAAAGGTGTGTATTTTTTTCGAATTACATAAGTCTCGTTTGAAAAAAATAGTTTGAATTTATTCCAGGGGCATATTGAAGAATATATATTAGTATTGGGTCCTAAAATGCTCCCTAAAAATAATTCAACAACCACTAAGCTTTCAAAAGACTCTACTATGACTCATGAAGATGAAGAAATGCAACATGAGATATCAAATTTACAAGAACAAGTGCAACTATTGCAAAGAGCAACAAAAAATGAAATTGAATTTTTGAAGAAAGGCATGGAAACTAAGATGGATGGTTTGAAGAAAGGTATGGAATATAAGATAGATGGCATGGAAGCTGGCATGGAATCTAAGATGGATGACATGGAAGGTAAGATCGACGAGAAAATGGAAAACATGAAGAATGATCTAAAAGAAGACATGGAAGGTTTGACAAAGTTGATACAAGAAATTTTTCCTAATGGTGAAAAGATAGTATAGGAAACTCATGATGAGAACAAAATAATTGTTAATCGTGATTTCATAAAATCTAATGTTGGCGGGAAGAACCACCATATTCCAAAAATGGATATGAGGAAGTTTGATGGAAAGGATCCTGTAACATGGATACTACAGATGGAGCAATATTTTGATCTCCATAATGTGCAAAACACACAAAAGGTACGCATTGCAACTTTACATTTAGAAAAAAATACATTTGTATAGTATCGATGGCTTTGCTCCCGTAAAAAAATTGTCACTTGGTCAATTTTTACGGAGGAAATGATAGCACATTATGAGGATACAAAGAGAAACACCTTCTTTAGCCAATTGATAAATCTCAAACAAAAGGGTTTAGTGGGGAAGCACATTAAGGACTTCCAAAAATTGAATATAAGGGTAACTGATATTCCAGAGGAACACAGGATTGATCTCTTCATAGGCACTTTAAAGGATAACATCCAACATGAAGTTAGCGTTTTGGAACCTGATTCATTGGAGAAGGCATTCAGGTTGGCAAGAAAAGTTGAATGTAAAATTATGGCGACAAGGAAGCCTACCACTCAATTCTATAAAGAAGGAAGTGTTGCTACGTCTAGATTTCCACAACCTACAAGGTTGACACCACAACAATTGGAAAAAAAAAGAGAAAAAGGGCTTTGCTACAGTTGTGATAGAAAATACACTAAAGGTCATAAGTGTGCTGAGAAGAAATTATTTTACATAGATTGTGAAGAGGAAGAAGAAAATGAACAAGAAGAGGATATACACCAGGAACCAACCCAAGAAGAGGAAGAAATGAGTACGACCATATCGTGTAATGCATTGGCATGAATTACCATTCCTCAAACTCTCAAGATAGAAGGACATATCAAGAAGAAAAAGGTAATAGTGTTGATTGATTCAGGTAGTACCCATAATTTTATTCATTGTAAGGTAGCCAAGGAATTGAATTGTTTCCTATACCCAGCACCAGAATTTCAAGTGATGGTTGCAAATGGAGGAACTATAAATTGCTCTGGAAAATACCATAATATCAAGCTAACCATGGGGGAATATGTATTGACTAGTCCAATGCTTTCCATTCCTATGGGAGGTGTTGATGTTGTACTAGGAGTACAATGGTTACCATCTTTGGGGACAGTAGCTTTTAATTTTCAAGAACTTTTCTTGAAATTTTTTTCAGAAGGAAAGGAAGTCGAATTACGGGGTATTGAAGGGAAGCCGGGAAGGATAATAAGCTCTAATATCATGACAAAGCTTCTAAAGAAAGAACAACGAGGCGTAATTGCACAATTATGCTCACTAGAAGTTCCGACATCAAAATCATCTATTTCTGCAGATCTCCAACAAGTCTTGGACAATCATTCCAAGGTGTTTGAAACTCCCAAAGGACTCCCACATATTTGTGATCATGATCATGCTATTCATTTGATTCCAGGAAGTGTTCCTCCAAACATCAGGCCTTATAGATATCCTTACTTCCAAAAGAGCGAAATTGAACGTATGATTGCAGAAATGTTAGAGGCGGGTATAATTCAACCTACTCAAAGTTCTTTCTCTGCTCCTGTAGTATTGGTACACAAGAAGGATGGATCATGGTGAATGTGTCCGAATTATAGGGAGCTCAATAAGCTCACCATTAAAGACAAATTTCCCATTCCTGTGATTGATGAATTATTGGATGAATTACATGGAGCAATTTATTTTTACCAAGTTGGATCTTCGTTCAGGATATCATCAAATTAGAATGAAGACTGGAGATATTCCAAAAACAGCATTTCGAACTCATGAGGGTCATTATCAATTTTTGGTCATGCCTTTTGGCCTTACCAATGCACCTTCTACATTTCAAGGGTTGATGAATTCCATTTTCAAACCCTTCCTTAGAAAATTTGTGCTAGTATTTTTTGATGATATACTAATCTACAGTAGGTCTTGGAAGGATCATGTTCAACATGTTGACGGGGTGCTCAAACTATTGCAGGAGAAACAATTATATGCAAAAACATCCAAATGTTTCTTTGGAGTACAAGAGGTGGAATATCTGGGTCATATTGTATCTCATGAGGGTGTTAAGGTAGACCCTAACAAAATTAAAGCCATTAAGGAATGGAAAGTCATCACAACCGTAAAGAAATTGAGAGGATTTCTCGAGTTAGCAGGGTATTATCGCAAGTTTGTTAGGAATTATGGGATAATAGCAGCACTTCTAACAACATTATTGAAGAAATATGAATTTTCATGGACTCCTGAAGCAACTAAGGCCTTTAAACATATTAAGGAGGAAATGTGCCTAGCACCAGTCTTAGCTACGTCAGACTTCCCAAAAACCTTTATTGTGGAATGTGATGCCTCAAGAAATGGAATTGGTGTTGTCTTAATGTAAGAAGGAAGACCAATCACTTTTGAAAGTAAGCCAATCAATGGAAAGTATTTACAGAAAGCTATTTATGAGAAGGAAATGTTAGGAATACTACATGCACTAAATAAATGGCGACCTTACCTAATGGGAAGACACTTCAAGGTAAAAATTGATCATGATAGTCTTAAAAACTTTTTGGAACAAATAATATCTTCAGAAGAGAAGAAAAAATGGGTCACAAAGATGTTGGGTTATGACTTTGAAATAATCTACAAAAAAGGGAAGTTAAATGTTGTTGCAGATGCACTCTGAAGAAAGAATGAAGAGGTGGAAGAATTGCTTTGTGCCGTTTCTATTATCCAACCAGATTGGATAACCGAAGCAAGGGATGAATAGAAGAAGGAAAAATAAGTGTGGACACTGATTCAAAAGTTGCAGCAAGATCCTAGTACATCTGATACATTTAGTTGCAAACGATTCCTTATGGTACAAAGATCGCTTATATTTGTGTAAGATTTCCCAACTAAAACAAAATATTATTTTGGAATTGAAAACTTCTCCTTTAGGAGGACACTTGGGATATTTAAAAAATTACCACAGGGTGAAGAAAAAATTTCTTATGGATGGCCTTAAATCTGATATTCAAAAGTTTGTGGTAGAATGTTTGGTTTGCCAGGAAAATAAAGTTGAAGCTATTAAGAGCTCGGGTATTCTACAACCTTTATCCATTCCAAGTGAATGTTGGGAGGAGATTTCGATGGATTTTATCACAGGTTTACCTAAGTCAGAAGGAAAGAGTGTCAACATGTTGGTAGTTGATAGACTTACGAAGTATGCACACTTTTGTTCATTATCTCATCCATTTAAAGCAAGTACAATTGCTACTACATTTATGGACACAATTTGAAAGCTACATGGAAACCCAAATATTATTGTGAGTGACAGAGATCCCATTCTTACTGGAAATGTTTGAATGGAGTTATTTTCTTGTTTGGGTAGTCAATTAGCTCATAGCTCATCTTATCATCCTCAATACGATGGTAAAACTAAGATAATGAATAAATGTTTAGAAGGTAATCTTCATTTTTTTGTATCTGATAAACAGACACAATGGGTCAAGTGGTTACCTCTTGTTGAATGGTGGCAAAACACTTCGTTCCATACTGCATCAAAAATGACCCCATTTATGGAACTTTATGGATATCATCCACTGTACATCACATCATGTTTAAGAGAAAATTCTAAGGTTCAAGCAGTGGAAGATCACATCGAGCATCAACAAGAATTTCTCCAACTCTTAAAGGATAACCTAAATTTGGCAAAAAATCGAATGAAACAACAGGTAGATCAACATCACAGCGAGAGAATTTTTGATGTAGGAGAATGGGTTTTTTTATGGCTACAACCATACAAACAAATGTCCATCAAGCAAGCTAATATGGATAATAAATTATCTCCAAATTATTATGGTCCTTACAAGGGGTTTTAAAAGATTGGTACTATGGCATACAAGTTGGAGCTTCCTGCTTCTTCGCGAGTGCATCCAGTTTTCTATGTTTCATGCTTAAAGAAGGTTATAGGTGAAAATATTCTAGTTCAAACAATATTGCCAGAACTTGATGAGGAAGGAAAAATCATATTGGAACCTGAAGCGGTCACTTGAACAAGAACTCAACAGCTACGAAATCGATCAATTTTAGAGTATCTCATCAAGTGGAAGAACTTACCCACTGAAAATTCCACATCGGAGGATGAGAATTTTATACAGAAGCACCCAGAGCTACTCAAGCGTTGAGGACAACACTTTTTTGAAGGAGAGGGGCATGTTAGGTCCCTATATTACTAGTTTAGTCCCTTATTGTTATTAGCGTAGCCCCCTTATTGTTATTTTTGTACCCTTGTAACCCCAATACTATTATTATTGTGTCCTTACATTATTATTGTTAGGTCGACTAGGATTATATTTTGGCCCCATGGACTCATATATATAGAAGGAGGTTTTGGTCATTTGTATCATCCAAGAATTTTTCATTTATGTAATGTATTAGAGGTTTCCCCCTCAAAGTGGTTGATTTCTAAGGTGTTGATCTCTCTTTTCTTCTATTTTTGGAGCTGGTTTCATAACAGTGAATCATGTTTTTACAAATTAAATAAATTTGGAGTGGATCTTTAACATGTTAAAATATTTTTGAATTGATCTTTAACATTTAATTTTAACATGTTTTAATCTTTAAATTGCACATGTGAAAGAAGGAAGAGGGGGTCTTGTAGAAATTATTGTTTACTAATAGTTAATTTGACTTATTAGTATATATGTTTCTATCTTTAATTTGTATATGGGAAATTAAAGAGATGTTGCTTAAAGTATTATTTGTTAATGGTTTATCTCACATATTATAATTTAAAATATAGATATTTGTATTTAAAAATTAAAAACTATTTAATTTATTTTATAAAAAAATAAAAATTGATATGTTTGGAATTTTTATTTCTCGATCATATTTATTATTCACACTTATAAAAGTAACTAAAATTTTTACTATCAACACTTTAATTAGTGGTTAGCTCAAATATTAACCTCTAATTCTTTTCTTCATTTATTTCTAACATTTTATTTTAATGGAGATATGATATTTCTATGATAATCAACATATCTCTATATATTGCGAGCCTTTCATTCCTCAAAGGTAATGAATATATAAGTTATATTTTTCACTTGTGCCACAATACATCAAATAATTTTTTTAATTAAATATTTTCCATTATATAATGATGTTAAGTTTCAATATGCTTTGGGCTTGCATGATAAATTTGATTATTTTCCATTTTCACTGATCTTTGTTTTGTGCACTTGACAGCTATAGACACTCTCTGTGTCTCTCCTATTTATTTAGGAATGCACCTTAGTTAAATTGCTTCATTGCTAGGACTTCCTAATGCTTTATAATCAGTTTTAGTAGAGCATAAGAAGATAAATAAATAGTTTATTGCTTATTTTCGTTCCAAGACACAATCCTACATCCTAGAAAAAATATCTAGTGGTTGAATTTTTATCCTTTAGATCATATACCTAATCATAATTTGAATAACATGTCAGGTCAACATTCAAATGTTTAGTATATTCAATACAAAAATAAATAGATCCTTTTAGGTACTGAAATTTTTTCTTGATTATTTTCCAATGGCTTTCATGTGGCTTAGTAATGAATTGGTTAATTTTGTTAACTTAGTATGCAATATTTGGTTTTATTGTTATTAATTAATTCAACTTCCCACCAATAATGAATATAAATTACCATTAACTTCTTTTGTACCATATACAATTTAAATATTATCATTTTTTCTAATGAGGTAGAAACTTGTTTATTCTCATTCATATTGGACATACTGATAACAACCTTGCATACTTGTTTTGAGTGATCAACATCTTATCATTTTATCTCCATACCTAAATTTGTAAAGAGTAATGAATTTTTCAAGGATCTCTCATTTTAGATTCTTGTGATATTTTTCTTTTGATTTCATTAATAAAACTTGTATTACTCCTTGCTACGATTAAATCATATACACATATAATGAAATCAAAATAACATTCGCATTCACATTTCTCTTTATGGTCACTCTTATATTTTATGAATCCTTATAGAAAGAGGAAATTAATTTTCACTGTAGAAATTCTAGATAGATTCAAAACTTCACATGTAATTTACTAAAACATAAAACATGTATCTACTCTACTCATATATAGAAATAAATTCATGATCAAGAAAGGAAATCATAAACATGTGAGATGAATCAATAAAAGAACACAAAGAATTATCTAGGGGAAATCGATTTCTCAAAACCCCTTCCTATCTGCATTGCATTAATCAAGGAATGTTTTTGTGTAGGCAATCCCTTCCATGAACAAAAGCACTCCCTCTAGTCTTAATGAGAGGATCTAGCAACAAATAAGACAAATATATGCAACCTTTCCTAATTTATGCTAGAAAAACACAAAGGAGGATAGATGTACTACCTCTTTCTGATGCTAGTGCTTGCCTTTGATGTCAGCCTTGATTCTTTCTCTTCCATGCTCATGCCTCCTTTAAGTGAAAATCCAAGTTCTAGCCTCAATTCTTTAAAAAAATTCCTCCTTCACAAATGGGCAACAATTTGGCATGCTTCAGCACATAGGATGGAAACCAACCAAGAGTGGATGGTAGGCGTTTCATTTATAAGGAAGGAGAGGGAGTTGAGGATCCATAAAAGGTGGGAGGAGTTCCACATCTTAAGGGAAAGATCCATGGCCATGAATGGGAGGTCTCGCTCCTATGATCAACAACCTAAAATCACATCACCATTCTCAAGGATTCTAGTAAGGGAAGATTCTCCTCAATTTTTGGAAAAACTTCCTGAAGAGGACCAACGTGGATTTTCCTAACAAAGGTCACACATCCAATGCTAGACACATGTTTTTCAAAAGGTGACAAGTGAAGGTCAGTAGTGGTTCAGAGCGTGCTAGGCTTGTAAAACATAGTTTTTGACAAGCTTTCCATAATATTTTCAAATCAATTATCCTTCCACTTCTTCAAGGATTTTCTAGAAATGTTTGATGGATAAAATATTTTGTGGCACTAGTGGCATGATGACACAAAGTGCAGTGCGAAAAAATATTGTATAACAAATCTGGATGAATGCAATATGCTTTGTCAATACTGGGCACAACCTAAAAGTGTATCTTTTGTCGATGTGATTCACTGACTGACTCTGGTCAATACTTAACCAATTTCTTAGTCTTCCAAGCTCTTATTTCCTTGTGTTTTTCAATGAGGAATTAGGCCTCTGTTTCATAGGAATTTTCCTCCAAGGAATTTCATAGTTCATTAAGGCTCTTCATATGACTACATGCACCACATATACACCTCATAATAGTTTAGAATTTATAGTACACTTCCCTTGAACTCCAATCTAAACTGGGTAACTCGTATTCTCTACATTCATTAGCTAATTTAGGTTGATTTATTAGTTAACCGGTTGATCACTAAAGTATGACTCACTACAGACCCCACTAGTTCCTCCAATAGTTGGAACTAGTTTAACTGACCATAGCTTAATTTAACAGATTTAAATTGTTACAACTAAAATTAACTCAACCTAGGCTCCTAAAATTTAGGAATCATTGCACACAACTGAAGTTAATTAACCTAACTTGAATTAACTAAGCTAATTTATAAAAACCATGTCACCTCAGTTAACTCATCCAAGTTTTTTATTGATGTGAAATTTTGAATTTTCTCAATTTATTAAAAGAAAATAAAATTAAGAATGTTTTGTTGCATTTTTTCAACACTCCCTCTAAGAAACAAAGGGATTCACACCTAGCTTGATCCAACACCTTTTGAATACACTACACAAAACACTTCTCTCTATTTTTGTTTTTACTGCAACATCTACAACTAAGAAGCATACATAAAAAAATAAATAAAAATAATCATTGAATCAATCTGCAACCGTATATTGGGAAAATTGTGTTGCTGCTGACTCTACTACTGAGCTTCCTTCTCTACTGTCAACACTTTTATGCACTCAATATTTGAATGATACTTATATTCCTTATATTGAATACTATGGACCCCTGTAACAAGGGTAATGATCCATGAGACAAAAATACCTAAGTGGACCCTGCCCAAATTTCTGAAACTCTTGGACTAGGGCTTCACATCACCCTACCTCACACATGGAGGTATGAATGGATGAGCTCCCTCTTCCCACTTTGCTCAAAATCTCCCCCCATTGGAGGCCTCTACTATTATAGGTGATGTTTTCATATCTAGTTAGTCAACAACCTACAACATAAGTCAATCAACATCCTCTTACCCCTTGACATCATCATTTCACAAAGCCTTAAGAATGAATCTCCTTAATCCCTGATTTTCTGCATGAAAATACCTCAATTCAACCATTTTAAGGACCAAATTAAGCTTTAATACTATTCAACTACATTCACAGGTAGGTTACTCCATGGTGGGTAGGGTTTATAACTAGCAGGTTTCCCTATGTTGGGGGTGTGTTGATTATAGAAATTCGGGAATAGTTAAAATATTTTTTAAGCTTCCTCTTACAAAAGCTTCCAAGAGTTGTTACAACTATTTACCTCAGATAAAAATCTCGAATCCTATAATATCCTACCTTGGAGTTTCCATCCCTTACCCTTTGATCCCATCCTCCCAGCAAGAGTGGATCTCAAGCGCAGATTGGTAAATTGATAAGAACTCCCAACTTACCATCCTCTTCTATATATTTATGGACATCCACAAGCTAGGGTTTGGAATTTGGAGATATATTCTACCCTCCTATTGCTGTTATGAAGATTCATTATTCCATGCATTACGGTCACATAGAGGTAAGCATTTTGGAAAATAAGGCCAAGTCAACTTGGAGGAGCACTTATACAAGATCAACTCCTATATTTGGTTGTAACTCACTCCAGTTATATTAATTCAAATAGTTTTTTTTTTCCTATATATGATGTCATCATTTCATGTATTTTGATGCCATGTTGATCCATTGAATTAATTAATTAGATGATGCTACATAGATGATGTGGATCATTGGCTTATGTTGTTTGTTTATGCAGGTTCTAATTATAGCGATCGGAGCTAGGATTGGAACATTCAGGCCAAGAGAGGAGTGAAACGTACAATGGATTATAGGTAGGATTCATCCCATTATATATTTAATTTAAGAAAAACATTAGCCTATTTGTCTTTTTGTTGTTCTATGCTAGGCCACCCATTATAGGGAATATACTTTTGTCCACAGTCATAGATTTTGTATAACAAAATCATGACCATACTAGGGAACGATGTATACCCTTGGTGGTTTATTTTTCCTCGGTGTTCATTTTACTTATTCTTTGGACCTTCACTATCATATTCACTCAAGAACGGACCTAGGAAGACCTTTCATTGATTTTTAATTGAAATTTCTGTGTTGAAAATTTCTATTTCTTGACCAACGCTCCCTCTGTTCTAGGGATAGAGCATTGCACCCATGTAGATCCTTCTTTGTGCATGTGTTGCATAGCATTGGGTCCTATTTTGAACCTGTGTTGGCCAATGTTTATGCATGAATTTTGTTTCATGTTGATTTTCTCTTTGATCAACCTTGTTCCAGTTGCTCTTCCTTACGTCTTTGAGTGTCTTGTGGTCTCTCTGAAGCCTCCATTTAGTTTGCTTTTGTTTTTGAGTGACTTTGATAAGGATTTATTTATATATTTTTTTTCTTATCATTAGGTCATTGTAAAACTAATTTTGTATGATCATTGAGTTCTTGAATGAATTTATGTTTTAGTCATCATTCTGAAAAGCTTATTTGAGTCAGTGATTATACATGCATCTTAGTTTTCATCATATTTGAGAATTAAAAGGAATTGAAAAGAAAATTATTTTCATTTGCATATAGGGTATTGTGTGTCCATCAATATTGGAACAATTGCATTGAAAATGTAATTTCACTTTGCATATTTTTTGATGCATTTTGTATGTTGCATACTCTTTGTATCTTCCCTTAGATATATTTTCATTGAAAGAGAAAGATTTCATTTCTTCATGCTAGTTTTCATTTTAGGGAATTCAGGTGAAACTCATAGTGAGCTACAAAACTAAAACTTAATTGAAGATAAGAATTAAAATTTACTTAATCAACCTAAGGAGAATTTGTAACATTAATGCAAACATTTAGAGGTCTAAGCTAGAGACGTGTTCTGGCGTCATTAAATATAGGATTTGTCATTGTTTTCCAGTGTTGCATCATAGGGGTGATATCCCACTCAACATATGTAAGTTTATAGGATCATTCTCAACATACCTTTGAGTATATTGGATGGCACTCCATGCATGAAAATTATATGGGAACGCTCTCATCGAACGGTTACACATTAGAGATCACTACTACGAACTTTCGAGTATATTTTGGGAGCCACCTATATTTTTCTATCCTCACCAAAGGTAATCAAGTCGACCACCTTATATACTGTGATACATCGCAGACAACATTTGGGTTTATTTCATGCATGTACGTTAAGTCCTTGGTTCACCAAGGTGTATATTGCAGCTCATGGTTGCTTAGTAAACCTTAATGCCTAATGTTACCCCTTTTTTATTTCTCTTGCGTAATTTTTTAAATTTATTAATCCAACATGGAATAAAAAATACCCTTTACCCTTCGTTTCCTGTAAAATGAAAAATAAGCCTCGTCTTCCACCAGAGGAAACTTTTGGTCGTCAGAAGAAGAATAAGAAGACACAAACTACTGAATCAATGTTAGATTTGTATATTACTAGTGTAGTCAATTATTTTTTTTAGTATATCCCCCTTATTTTTATTGTTGTACCCCTATAACACCCATACTGTTATTATTATTCCCTTACATTATTATTGTTAGGTCGGCTAGGATTGTATTGTGACCCCATGGACTCCTATATATAGAACAGAGGTTTTGTCATTTGTATCATCCAAGCATCATTCATTTATGTAATGTAAAGAAGGTTTCCCTCTAAAATTGGTTGATTTATAAGGCATTGATATCTCTTTTATTCTATTTTTGGAGCTGGTTTCATAACATTTGGTATCAGAGCTTTGGATTCTAGGGTTTTGCTGCTCCAAACAAGGCATCGTGAAATTTTAACTATAACTTTGTTTCTATGAAGGTTCAAAAGATCAAATTTTTACCACGTGAAGCTAAAATCCTGAGGAATTGCGTGTAAAAATTTCAGATATTGGTTCTCAATATTTATGGAGATAAGATCTGTGGAAGTTAGGGTTTTTGCAGGCTCTCGAATTTCATCTAAAAGAGGTGACCTTGGGAAAATCTTCATAACTCTCTCTCTAAGCATCGGATTAGAATTATGTAAAATGTGGACGAAATTACATGGATTGTGGTTTCCTTTGTATCAATTTCATAGCCTAAGGAGGAAACAGTGACACATGTCACTCGATACAAGTTCCCTCTACTGAACTAGTCCATAATTAGGTAATTGTGGAATATTGGGCATAATTTTGCCTTGATGCATCCAAATAAGGCCAGACTTGTGGCATTCGAATGAAGATTCAGAGGGCTAATATAGGGTTGAAGTTCATATATAAAATATCCAAAATCAAAGAGATAATTAAGTTTCAATATCAATCTCCTCAAAAGTAAGAAAAAGGTGTGTATTTTGTTTTCAAATTTCATAAGTCTTGTTTGAAAAATCAATTTGAAGTGATTCCAAGGGAATATTGAAGCATAGATATCAATATTGGGTTATAAAATTCCCCCTAAAAATAATTCAACACCCATTAATCCCTCATAATACTCTACTATTACTCATGAAGAGGAAGAAGTGCAACGTGGTATATCAAAATTACATGAGCAAGTGCACCAAATTTCGCTCTCGCAAAGAACATCAAAAAATGAAATGGAAGTTTTGAATAAAGGCATGGAAGATAAGATGGATAGTTTTAAGAAAGGCATGGAAGCTAATATGAATGGCATGAAATCTAAGATGGATGGAATCGAAGCCAAGATGGATGACATCGACAGAAAAATGAAAGACAACATGGACGACATGAAGAATGATCTAAAAGAAGACATGGATGGTTTGACAAAGTTTATACAAGAAACTATTCCTAATGGACAAAATATAGTAGAGGAAAGTCATGATGAGAAAAAAATAAATTTTAAATGTGATTTCATAAACTCTAATGTTAGATTGAAGACCCACCATATTCCAAATATGTTTATGAGGAAGTTTGATGGCAATGATCTCGTAACATGGATACTACAAATGGAGCAATATTTTGATCTCCATAATGTGAAAATCACACAAAAGATACACATTGAAACTTTACATTTAGAATAAAATACATTTGTATGGTATCAATGGATTTTCTCTCATAAAAAAATTGTCACTTGGTCAATTTTTACGGAGAAAATGATAGCACATTATGATGATACAAAGAGAAACACCTTCTTTATCTAATTGATTACTGTAAAAAAAAGGGTTCATTGGTGGAGCACATTGAGGACTTACAAAAATTGAATATAAGGGTAGTTGATATTCCATAGGAACAAAATATTGTTGTCTTCATAGGGACTTTAAAGGATAACATCCAAATTGAGGTTTGCCTTTGGGAACCCGATTCATTAGAGAAGGCATTCATGTTGGAGAGAAAAACTAAATGTAAAATTATGGTGACAAGGAAGCCTGCCACTCACATCTATAAAGATGTAAGTGTTTCTACTCCTATACTTCCACAACCTACAAGGTTGACCCCACAACTATTGGAAGAAAAAATACCAAAAGGGATTTGCTACAGTTGTGATAGAAAATATACTAAAGGTCATAAGTGTGCTAAGAAGAAATTATTTTACATTGATTGTGAAGAGGAGGAAGAAAATGAACAAGAAACTTCAAAAGAAGAGGATATACACCAGGAACCAACCCTATAGAAAGAAGAAATGATTCCAACCATATCTTGTAATGCATTGGTAGGAATTACCGCTCCTCAAACTCTCAATATAGAAGGACATATCAAGAAGAAAAATGTAATAGTGTTGATTGATTTGGGTAGTACCCATAATTTTATTCATTGTAAGGTAGCCAAGGAATTGAATTGCTTCCTATACCCAGCACCATAAGGTCAAGTGATGGTTGCAAATGGAGGAGCTATAAATTTCTCTGGAAAATTCCATAATATCAAGCTAACCATGGGGGAATATGTATTGAATATTCCAATGATTTCCATTCCAATGGGAGGTGTTCATTTTGTACTAGGAGTACAATGGTTAAAATCTTTGGGGACGGTAGCTTTTAATTTTCAAGAACATTTCTTGAATTTTTTTCCAGAAGGAAATAAAGTTGAATTACGGGATATAGTAGGGAATTCAGGAAAGATAATAAGCTCTAATGTCATAACAAAGCTTCTTAAAATAGAACAATGAGTCGTAATTGCACAATTATGCTCACTAGAAGTTCCAACATTATAATCATCTATTTCTCCAGATCTCCAAAAAGTCTTGGACAATCATTCCAAGGTGTTTGAAACTCCCAAAGGACTCCCACCTATTCATGATCATGATCATGCCATTCATTTGATTCCATTAAGCATTCCTCCAAACATCAGGCCTTACATATATCCTTATGTCCAAAAGAGCGAAATTGAATGTATGATTGCATACATGTTAGAGGTTGGTATAATTCAACCAAGTCAAAGTTCTTTCTCTTCTCCAGTAGTTTTGATGAACAAGAAGGATGGATCATGGCACATGTGTCTGGATTATAGGAAGCTCAATAAACTCACTATTAAACATATTCTAGTGATTTATGAATTATTGAATGAATTACATGGAGAAATTTATTTTACCAAGTTTGATCTTTGTTCAGGATATCATCAAATTAGAATGAAGACTAACGATATTCTAAAAACATCAGTTTGAACTCATGAGGGTCATTATGAATTTTTGGTCATGCCTTTTTTCCTTACCAATGCACCTTCTACATTTCAAGGGTTGATGAATTCCATTTTCAAACCCTTCCTTAGAAAATTTGTGTTAGTATTTTTTAATTATATACTAAACTACAATAGGTCTTGGAAGGATCATGTTCAACATGTTGACATGGTGCCCAAACTATTGGAGGAAAAACAATTATATGAAAAAAACTCCAAATGTTTCTTTGGAGTACAAGAGGTGGAATATCTGGGTCATATTGTATCTCGCGAGGCTGTTAAGGTAGACCCTAACAAAATTAAATCCATTAAGGAATGGAAAGCCCCCACAACCATAAATCATTTGTGAGGATTTCATGGGTTAACAGGGTATTATCACAAGTTTTTTTATAATTATGGAAGAATAGAAGCACCTTTGACAACATTATTGAAAAAAGATGCATTTTCATGGACTCCTGAAGTAGCTAAGGCATTTTAACACCAAAAGGAGGCAATGTGCCTAGCACCGGTCTTAGCTATGCCAGACTTCACAAAAACCTTTATTATGGAATGTGATGCCTCATGAAATGGAATTAGTGTTGTTTTAATGCAATAAGGAAGACCCATTGCTTTTGAAAGTCATCCAATCAAAATAAATTATTTATAGAAAGTTATTTATGAGAAGGAAATGTTGGCAATAATATATGCACTAAAGGAATGGTGACCTTACTTAATGTGAAGACACTTCAAGAAAAAAAATAATCATGATAGTCCTAAATGATTTTTGGAACAAATACTATCTTCAGAAGAGCAGTTAAAATGGGTCACAAATATGTTGGGTTATGACTTTGAAATCATCTACAAAAAAGGGAAGCTAAATGTTGTTGCAGATGCACTCTCAAGGAAGGATGAAGAGGTGGAAGCATTGCTTTGTTCCATTTCTATTATCCAACCAGATGTGATAACCGAAGCAAGGGATGAATGGAAAAAGGATGAAGAAGTATGGACACTCGTTCAAAAGTTGTAGTAGGATCCTACTACATCTGATACATGTAGTTGGAAAAATGATTCGTTATTGTACAAATATTGCTTATATATTTGTAAGAAATCCAATCTAAAACAAAATATCCTTTTGGAATTTCAAACTTCTCCCTTAGGAGGACACTTCGGATTTTTAAAAACTTACCACAGGGTGAAGAAAGATTTTTTTGGTATGGCCTTAAATCTGATATTCAAAATTTTGGTGGCAGAATGTTTGGTTTGCCAGAAAAATAATGTTGAGAAAATTAAGACCTCAAGTCTTCTACAAACCTTTATCCATTCCAAGTCAAATTTGGGAGGATATTTAAATGGATTTTATCACATGTTTACCTAAGTATGAAGGAATGAGTGTCATCATGGTGGTAGTGGATAGACTTACCAAGTATGCACACTTTTGTGCATTATATCATCCATTTAAAGCAAGTACAATTGCCACTACATTTATGGAAACAATTCAAAAGTTACATGGAAACCCAAAGATTATTGTAAGTGACAGAGATTCCATTTTTACTGGAAATTTTTGATGAAATTATTTTCTTGTTTGGGTACTCAACTAGCACATAGATCATTTTATCATCCTCAATCCGATGGGTAAACTGAGATAGTGAACAAATTTTTGGAAGGATATCTTCATTTTTTTGTATCTGATAAACAAACACAATGGGTCAAGCAGTTACCTCTGGTTGAATGGTGGTATAACACTTCCTTCCATACTATAGAAAAAATGACCCCATTTATGGAACTTTATGGATATCATCCATCATTCATCACATCATCTTTAAGATAAAATTATAAGGTTCAAGCAATGGAAGATAACATCAAGCATAAACAACAAGTTCTCCAACTCTTAAAGGATAACCTAAATTTGGCACAAAATCGAATGAAACAACAGGCAGATTAACATTGTAGCGAGAGATTTTTTTTAGGATACTAGGTATTTTTATGGCTACAACCATACAAAAAAATTTCCCTCAAGCAAGCTAAGAAGGATAATAAATTATCGCCAAAGTTCTATCATCCTTACAAGGTGTTGCAAAATATTGGTACTGTTGTACCTTAAGAGACAATCCTTTAGCTGTGATAAGGAATCAGTGCTTAAGCCATTTATATGATTATGTCACAAAATTAATTGTCTCTATTTAATAACCCTCAAGTATTTATCATTAAAACCTCAAATATCAAATATAATGAACAACTCACAATGTTGTTGTGACTTTTAGAAATGACTTTGAGAAAATGAAAATATTGCTTAAATAGGTGGTGCGGCCTTTTAAATGAAATGTTGACATGATGTGCCAACAAACCGTTGAGTTCACCTAACGTGGAGGAAAACAGTGAAAAACTCAACGCCTTTCGTCACTGCGGGGGGTCTCGGGGTACGGAGAAATATTTTGGCTTGTCCCGCCGCATTCAATCTCCACCGCACATCTATTTTTTCCCCGCAGTCAACGCGGTCAACTGTGGAGACAATCTTCTTTTCAAATAGTGCATTAGTTGTGCCCGCGGGGTTGAGTCCTTCGATCAGAGTATGAGCTGTCATCGCATCCCTCTCAATATAATGATCGACCTTTAAAATTTAATTCGGGGACCCACTTCATAAGGTTCAAAGTATTTAAACTTTTGGTTTCAATATAATGAAAAGAAATATTTTTATGCCAAAGTAATAAGATTATAATACTTTAACATATTTTTGACAATTTTATATTTTTATATTTTCAGAGTCGAAAATAAAAGGATATTGCAAATGATCCACAACATCATCTGGATCCACTTGGGGATAATGTTTTTTTTTTAATTTTTAATTTTTATTTTTTTACTTTTACGAAACACTAATGACCTGCAGATCAGTGCCTTCACTTTGGGCATGGAGTCAAATGATGCTTGATGGAAAAATATACAACGAGGAAAACCGAATATGTACAAATGATGGACCTATTACCTTTAGTGTTGGAAATAATGTTTCAAATACTGCCCGTTCATAGGTTGTTCTACTGCTTCCCCATCAAGATTTTCCAGCATAAAAGTGTTATTTGATCTAAATTTAGTGATTTTATAAGGACCATATCATAGAGGATAAAATTTACCATGTTTTCCCTTCTCCTCTCTCCTGGTATCCCACCTTAATACCAGATCTCCATTTTGGAACATAATCTCCTTTGCCTTTCTGTCAAAAATGGACTTCATTTTCTCTTGATATGTGACCAAATTGTCTTTGACTTTATTTCTGCTTTCACTCAATTCTATTACCTTCTTCAGCCTTCTTATCAATGCATTAGGTTCTTCTTGTGCTTCTTGAAGAAAAAAAATTACTGGTTTTGCTAACTCAGTGGGAAACAAAGCTTGAGTACCATATACTAACTCATAAGGGGACTTACCAGTGGATCTTCTAGTAGTCATTCTTATTGCCTAGAGAGAAAATATCAACTTTGAATCCCAATTTTTCTGGTTCTCATTAATTTTTTTCTTTAGGATCTTGACTAATGTCTTGTTTGATGACTCTGCTAATCCATTTCCTTATGGATGATATGCTGTGGAATGAGATAATACCACATTATAATTTTTATAGAAATTTATAAATCTTACTGAGTTGAATACTTGAGCATTGTTTGTGGCAATTTTCACTCGACATCCAAACCTATTGAAAATATTCTCTTCTAGAAACTTCATTACTACCGAATCATTTGCTTTCCAGGTAGGAATTTCCTCTACCCATTTTGTAAAATAATCTATGGCAGTAAAAATCCACTTAAACTACCCACTTGATGGTGGATTACCCCAATAAAATCTAATCCCCATTGTCTGAAGGGTTCTTCAATAAAAACAGGAAGAAGATGTAAAGGAGCTAACCTTTTATTTTCTACAAATAATTGCCATTTTTGACAACTTCTAACAACTCTGTATACATTAGCAAATAAAGAAGGGCAGTAGAAACCTGATTTAAGAATCTTACGAGTGGTTACTTTCCAACTGTAATGTCCTCCACAAAAACATTCATGATACTCCTTGATCACTTCCATTTATTCTCCTTTTGTCAAACATAGCAATAAGACACTAGCAGGATCTTTCCAATATAATTTGGCATCAATTATAACATAAGGTTGAGATTTTAGTTTTAGGGATATTTATTTTGATCTATTGATTGAGGGAGGGCAAGAGAGAAAACACAAATAGTGAATAATATATTTATACCAATTTGAGCAGACAAATTTTTATTTGATTACTGAATTTTTTGTAATCTGATTGGTCTCTTCAACCACTTCATCTAATGGTGGAAGAAAATTAATTCCCAGAATTTGGAAATTAGATTCTGTTAGCAACTTAGCTTATCCCTGTTCCTTAACTAATTTAGTAGGTTTAATGTCCAAATCATATTATTGGATTCTGGCAATCCATTTTCCTCTTTTTCCCTCTACATCACTCTAAATCAACACATCTTTTACAACATAATTAGGTACATATGCTACTATTTGAGAATGAAGGACATATGTCCTAAAATATTTCAATGAATTTACTAAGGCATATACCTTCTTTTCCAAGATGTTATGTTTGAGCTCTGCATCTCTGAGGACTTTACTGAAAAATGCCACTGGCTACTCCTTTCCTTCCTCGTTCCTCTGTAACAACACAACAACAATAGTGGAAGGTGATGCAAATGAAATTTTTTGAAAAGGTTTCAAATAATCTGGACTAATTAGCACTAGAGCTTCTTGAAGAGCCTCTTTAATTCTAGCAAAGGATTCTCTTACATCTTTGTCCCATTTTAATTCAACATTTTTATTCAACACATCTGTTATTTTCCTGACAATCTCAGCATAATTTGGAATAATCTTCTCAAAAAAATTATTTTCCCTAGGAATCTTTGAATATATTTCTTAATTCTAGGTAAAGGAATTGTTTGTATAGCCTCAACCCTTACTGGATCAATTTTCACACCTTGTTTTGAAACTATATGTCCCAGAAACTTACCTTCCTCTAGAGAAAACAGGGATTTCTTAGGATTCAATGATAACCCAAATTTTATGCACTTCAAGAAATCTTTCTGCAGGTGCTCCAAATTTTCATCATCAGACCCTAAAAAAATAGTCACATCATCCAAATATATGACTACAAATTTATCACCTACAAAAGCTATATCCATTTCCCTCTCGAAAGTATCTCCTGCATTCATGAGACCAAATGGCATCCTAGCATACATGAATGTTCCCCAGGGTGTAGTGAAAGTTGTTTTCTTCTAATCTTCTTTCTCAACTGCTATTTGGTTGTACCCAGAAAAACCATCAACCATGGATAACCTATAGGCTTTAGTTACTTTCTGCAGGACATAGTCCATCTTTGGCAAAGGATAACTATCCTTCAAGGAGGCTCTATTCAGATTTCTAAAATATACACAAAATCCTATCTCTCCATTTTTCTTCCTTACTGGAATTAGATTTGAAACCCACTCTGAGTATCTGAGTGGAACTATGATTTTTGCTTGAAAAATTTTCTTCGCCTCTTTCTCAATAGGGGCTAATAACAGTGGGTTAATATATTTGAACTTCTTCCTGTGTGGCTTAAACCCATCCTTCAGAGGTAATTTATGTTGAATAATATCTAAATCATAAGTCTTCAAATCTTCATATGACCATGCAAACACATCTGTGAATTTTTTGAAAAGATCTCCATACCTTTCTTTATAATCTTTAGGAACTCCTTTGAACAACATGGCTATTTTGGATTCTTGTTGAGTTCCTAAATTACAATCCTCCATCTCTCCATCCTAAGATACCTTCTTCTGATTCACTTCTCCATCATTAGCATCAAAAAATCTTTCAAGAGGAACTAGGCCTCTGGGGAATGTATTATCTTTCAACTGAATTATTTTATGGTCACCAATTGTTTTCTTCAGGTTTCTAGGCACATCAATTTTATCAGCTTGGTCAGTTTCTTGATCATTTTGATTGTCCTCAAAATTTCCAATCATTGTTAAAAATTGATTAATCTGCTCATCATCTTTAAAAACTTACCAGTGATTTACATTATCAGGGATTGAAGGCCTGTGTCTGATCTCAATTTCATATCTCAATATTGGATTAATAGGTGGCCTAAATGTGCTGGCTACAACTGCCAATGAGCCTACCATTATATTTTATTCTCTTGGAATAAATTGAATATTAAAGGCTTGAAAATAATTTTCAATTAGATCCCACACCTCATTTCTATAGGATCTCAATCTAGGATGCTTAGTCTGACACCAATTCTTAATCTGTCTTATTACTAACTCAAAATCACCAAAAATGGAAACATATTGTATTCCCATTTGTTGAGCTATTTGCAAGCTCAAAATCAATGCTTCATACTCTGCCACATTATTAGTTGATTCAATTTCTAGTTTGAAGGAAAAAGGTAAAAGATTACCTTAAGGAGATATAAAGATGAACCCAGCTCCTGTACCTTCTTTAGAATATGCTCCATCAAAATAGCACTTCCAAATTTTATTTGAATGTAGCTCCTTATGTACACTTGCTGAAGAGAACTGCTTCTGTGAGTCTTCAAAAAATTCCACATCTTCAACATAAAACAAGAGATATCATCCTTCTCTTGACCATAAATGGGAGAATTACGTGCCTCTTTCTTGGTGGCAGTTTTCATGAATCTGGTTTCTCTATATAACCTCCTTTCTTCTCCATTGAAAATAGGGATGATGTCATATGTAAATTCCAACTTTAAAACACCTCTAAGCTTTGTTCCCCAGGACTTGGACAACAACCTACCAAATCTAGAAGGAATATCTACAACTACTACATACATCATGATACTCTTGGCTGGAATTTGGACCAAGGAAACAACCATATCTTTGATAAGACCTACACACATCACTCTCATTGAATCAAAGGAATAAAGGTCTCTATCAGGCTTAGTGATTTTTAAATTTAGCTCTTTCATCACAGGTAATGGCATAAGATTACGTGATGCACCAGAATCAAGCATACAACTATGTACAATGAAATCATGCAAAAAGAATGATATATAAAAAGGTGGAATAGAAGAGTCTACCTCTTCAGCATGGGGGGTGAAAGTAACCACTGGTTTCTCTTCTTGTAAATTCACAATATCTCCCACCTCATCAGACTGAGACATATTAATAAACTCTATAATTTATTTCTTAGAACCAAGTGTTTTAGCTAACTCAAGAAGAGGTACTTGAATTTTAACTTTTTCTAACTCTTTAGACAAACTGAAAGTTTGGTTTTATTTAATCAACTTTTCAGGTTCTTCTTGATTTCTGTTTGAATTTTCATGTTGGTCAGGAATAGTAACAATCTTTTCCAAAATATTTGAGTCATTAGACTTGTTTTGGGAAGCCTCATCTTGTTGCTTCTCTTTTTCTTTGACTGTATTCATGGGCTGCTTCCCCTTGTCTAATTGTTTTATTGAAGCTTTCTGTTGTGGAGTCACCATTGGATAAGGGACTAACTATGATTCTTTTTCTTCATCATCCTAAGTTCTCAACCGCTTCTTAGATCTCAAGTCATACTTTTTATGCAATTCAAATTGCATAAAATCGGTAAATTTTTTGCAATAGTCATCCATCTCTTCCCGATCAAATGCAATATCAACTTCTTTACACTCTTCTTCACATTCTCTTTCACATTCTTCTTCTACATCACCTTCCATGTAGGTGGAAAAATTTTTCTCTTCATCTTATTTTTTATCATCATCAGCAGACTGGGAAGGTGTTGCTTCTATGTATAAGGGTGTTTGAACTTGATCCTGATCTCTTCTTTCCCTCTGAAAAATTTGCAGGGGTTGCTTTCTAAGTTGGGGATTAAAAACCCCTTTGTTTTGTTGTGTAGTTTTCTTGTTATCCAATTCCAACTTTGCTAATTTATTTGAAAAAAATTTAATGACCTTGGTCATGTCATCAATCCTTTGATCTTGAATTGCCTCTTCATTAGCTTTACCTTTATCTTGAATTGAATGCTTTTCTTGAGCTTTTCCAGCAACAGTCATATTTTCTTCATTCTCCAATGCATCCATTTGGATTTGTTCAAGAGTAGGAGACATTATTTCTCTCAAAGTAAAACTAAAATCTAATACAAATTCCCCAACATAAAGAACTCTTGCTCCAATGGGAGGAGGTTTAATTTCTGCAGGAAAGCTATTGTAAAATTTATTGAATCTTTTAATAAAATCAGTCATATTTTCATCAGGTTTTTTATTAATAGCATTAAATTCTGTCAAAGAATAACCATGGTCTCTCTTTTTACCCCATCTTTGGATGAATTGTCTTTCTAACTCATCCCAGTCATTAATTGAACCATTTAGTAACCCTTTAAACCATTTTCTTGCCTCTCCATTTAGGGACTGTACAAAAAGTCTCAATACTACATCTAGTTGTTCAACATTGAAATTCTCATCAAAAGTGCAAAATAGAGGAAAGTGTTGTTCTGAAGTTATTTCATCTTCACCAGTAAACCTAGGAAGCAACTTAAGATATTCTTTAGGCACTGCATTCATTAGTTGAGGAAGATTTAATGGTGCATATATGTTCATCAAGAAAGTAGGGGCTGCTATGTTTATGCCTTGATTGATTGCTCCATGAGTAGTTGGAATTAGTGTACCAGTTGTAAGTTTGGATGAATAGGGTGAAAAAAATGATAAAGGAAGGGGTTGATAAACTAAAGTAGAAGAACTAGACATTGTATTAGACTGATTTTCTGTAAATGTGAAAGATAAAGATTTGAAAGAATCCTCTTCTAACCTTGGTTCTTGGAAGTGAATGGATGAAGACAATGATTATTGTTCTGAGAAAGTGAGTTTCTAGGAAATATCCTTGGATGAAAGAGTATGTGAACTGTTGCCAGGTGCAAGCAGTGTGGCATCAGGTGTAGAAAGGGTTTTTGATTTTTGGCTCTTTTTAGAAACCAACTTTTCTGGATTTGAAAGGGTAGGAACCTTCTGCTGAGAGGTATCAGACCTCTTATGTGGCCTATTATAAGCCAGAATTTAAAGAATGAAACATAAATTTTACTATTTCCTCCTCTCTGAACAACCAAAGGAAATACAAATAAAACCCAGGGAAAAGAATTTGTTTCTTTGTTCCCCAACAACAGCGCCAAAAAATGTTGTACCTTAAGAGACAATCCCTTAGATGTGATAAGGAATCAATGCTTAAGCCATTTATATTATTATGTCACAAAATTATTTTTCTCTGTTTAATAACCCAAAAGTATTTATCATTAAACCCTCAAATATCAAATATAATGAACATCTCACAATTCTATCATTTTCTTATGTTGAATGAAATGACCAGAAGAAAATGAAAGAAGGAAGTCCAAACTGATATGTTGTTACACAGAATATATCATCTCAAACCCCAAAAGAATTATATGAAAGAAACAGTTAAAATGAAGGAGTGCTAATTAAGGATTTTAACTCTTGCTTACATAGATAAAAAGAGACCTCTTGCTCATTACTTCATTTTATTCAAAGATATAAAACACATAACAAAAACTTGAACACATATCAACATAAACATATTCCAGAAACTTGTTTCTCATTCATTAATCTTTGAAAAAATTGAGTACAAAATCATAGTCTGAAGGTCCAAAACTCAAAACCCTCCTCTTCCGAAATTATCACATTAAATACAATAAAAATCAGTTCGAAATTGATACAGCTGATCCTAACTACCTCAACTCCTGAGGACTTTTTAAGACTATCTTTTACATACTCCCAAAAAATATTATTACATTTACATCATCTCTGAAAGATTATAATAACATAAAAATTAACACCCTAATCTATGTTTTGAATGTGAATAGCTGATGATGTTGTTGTATTTCCCAAATTAGCTTTTGATTTGTCTTTCTTCAAAGTTGATGGATCCTTTGGCAAGTCTATTTTCCAAGCTCTGCACTTCTTCCATATATCTACTCTTGTCCTGGTTGAGTGTATCAGATTGTGATACTCTAACCTGAAAGAAGTAATTCGGTTGTAAGTTGGTCTTTCTGTAAATAGAGTTTTTACCAGCCACAACAGCTAAAAATGTCTCTGAAGAAATTTGATCATCGTTGCCCCCTTCAGTACCTGAGTCTTTTCATGTGTATTATCAAATTTTCTTTTTGTTAATACCAGTAATTTTTCATAAGAATCCAATGACAATACACCTCCCCCTATTTCCCAACATGAAGGTAAACTGTCTCTTGTTAATTTGTCCAATGATTTATCAAACTAACTTACTGCTTCTTTGATTTCAATCAACCTCTTTTCTGTGGCTTTCCTGTAATCATTCTTGACAATCATCTTATTAATCTCTACTGCATATAAGATTCTATCCTTAATATCATTCTCCTCCAATTATTGGTCTGTTTTGGAATTAATGAAATCAATGAACCTTTTATCCCAAATAGCCCTATTGATTGTCTTTTGTCTATCTGCCATTACTTTTTCTTCAAATTCTCTGATAAGAATCCTTTATTCTGTTAGGAAAAATACTGAGGGGGGGGGGGTGAATCAGTATTTTGATCTGACTGAAAACTTTTTATCAGAGATCTTATTTTAATTCTTTACTTAGATTATTGCATCATTCATAAGCATTAAGCATGTGCAGTAACAACAAAATTAGCCATCATACATAAGCAACACACATGAACACCATTATTTAAGGTGGAAACCCAATTTGGGAGAAAACCACCACTTCTGTCATCTTTGTCTTCAATATTTATTATAAAGAGAACTTCTTACAATTTTTGTGCTGGTGCAGACTTATACCAGCACACAGGCATCTACCTGCAGAAGGCTACAACCTTCTCTCGTTCTCCAGTCACTACTGGAAGGGAGCTCCAACCCCCTAACTTTAACACCATCTTGTACTGGCAGAAAGCTTCCACTTTCATGCTGAAGACTTCAACCCTCAGATCCACCTAATTTTTTTAATTTCTTCATCAGACTTGCATCACGTCTTCATGATTTCTTTGCAGATCTTCCTAGAGATTCATCATTTCTAGATCTAGAGATCTTGAACCTTCATCGACTCCATAGGTGCATTATAGATTTAGATTTTTCAGAAAAAACAGAGTTCAATCATGCAGATATCTCTTAAAGAGATTTATTCATTAATAACCCCTTAACATGCACGCTTCGTACTATAATCCTCTACTCCTTATATAGTTTTTTCCTTTATTAATACCATGAGTCAAAACCACCCAACCGCTGATGGTATTCCTAGACGGGATCAATTAGATAATTAATCTAACGCTTATTAATATCTCAATCTGAGATTGAGATATTAATCCAACTTTCTTCTTTAGTAAAGACCTTCCTAAGGCATACAAAAATGCTCTTTTAATATTAACCCACGTATTAAAAATAATCCAAATTGGAACCCCAACCTACGTTCTTACATATACAATAATGTATATTCATAATATGAATCCACCAAAGGTAATTTTTATCTCCGCCGTATAATATTATAGTCAAGATTAATAAACATTTGACTCCGGGCCCCACGTATATGATCAATAGTCCAATCAAATTCCCATGCCGTACTTTGGTTAACCTTCACGCACCTTCTTCATATGAACGACGTCTGATGGCTTCCCTACATATCAATGACACTCATTAATATCGTGTGGCCTCCTTGATCAATCGTTAACGTGCGATGGCGCGGAGTGATGGTGGTTTTGGAACATCGCCCGACGCCACGTGTCGATTGTTTTATGTAATCGCTCCCGATTCTTAAATACCACTTTCGCTGAAAAGGTGGTGCGATAAAAACCACTTCCAGCCTTAAACCACATGCATTTTTCATTTGCAAGGTTCTGCCCCTCTACTCCAGGTTCCGTCTGCGTACTTTCGCCAATTCGTTTCTTCGCGTTATTAGATCATATAACCACAATACTGTTATCTTACGAACTATTCGACCCGGTTCTCTGCGTGCATTCGATCCACCATTCGGAACATAGCTAAAAACCTTGCTCCATAATACAGAGGGTTATCATGCATTGGTTTATTTTCTACCAATCGGGATACATAGTCGACCGTATTGACATTGGTACCTCTAACTGTATATAGAGCACCATCAAACCCAACACCGGGTTTCTTAACAATCACAGTCATTATCTGCATCCTTTGTCAGAGAGTTGCCATCAAGGACAATCATAGGATGCCAGAAACATATTTCAAACAATCTCCCCCTTTGGACTTGATGGCAACCATGACCAGAAATACATTCAGCAATATTCTCCCCCTTTGACATCAAGGGCAAAGGATAGATCAAGATCATTTGTACTGACAATAACATGCTCCCCTTGAAATCATGCTGCATCTTCAATCATAATGTTTAATGAAATAACAGAAATGAATTATACACTCCAGATCACAGATTCTCAAGCATAAGATCAGACTACAACAAATAATTAGAATGCCAACAATGCATCCTTGCCATATGACCAATGCTCCCTCTTAGCCTGTGCATCCTGAGCACTTTCAACAGGAGCGTATCCAATTTAATCTTCTGAATTTTAAGTAGATCTGATATTCTGCATGGGAGATACTACTCCCAGTTTCTGTCTGAGATATTCAAACGCTTCCCTAGGTAAAGGTTTGGTAAATATATCAGCAACTTGATCTTTGGAGGGAACATACTCCAACTTCACCTTTTGTTCAAGCACTTGTTCACGTAAGAAGTGATACTTGATGGGAATGTGCTTGGTCTTGAAATGCATAACAGGATTCTTCGAGATATTGATGGCACTTGTATTATCACACATAATGGAAATAGGAAGTGAACATTTGATTTGAATGTCTTGTAAGGTTTGCATCATCCGAAGAAGTTGAGTGCAACATGATGCAACAGCCACATATTCTGCTTCTGCTGTAGATAAGGCAATAGAGATTTGCTTCTTGCTGAACCAAGATACTAACCGGGGCCCCATATAGAGTGCACCACCACTCGTGCTTTTCCGATCATCAACATTTCCAGCCCAATCTGCATCAGTGTAAGCATGAAGCGTAAGATCAACATTCTTTGGATATTATAGTCCAAAGTCTTGAGTTCCTTGTAGATATTTGAATATTCTTTTCACATCCTGAAGATGAGACTCTTTTGGATTAGCTTGGAATCGTCCAACAATCCTAACTGCATGCATAATGTCTGGTCTTGTCCCAGTGATATAAAGTAGACTTCCTATCATAGATCTTTATTCTAGTTGATTCACCGTGGGGGAATCATCATTAGAACTGAGATTACATCCGGTTATCATTGGTGTACTTACAGGTTTGCAATCTTCCATGCCATACTTCTTCAAGATTTTCTTAAGATATTTTTCTTGTGATAAGAATATGCCATCTGTTGCTTGTTGCACTTGCAAGCCAAGAAAGAATGTTAGTTCCCCAAGTAAAGACATTTCAAATTCTTGCTGCATATCAGAAGCAAATTTCTGACTCATAGACTCTTCATTACTTCCAAAAATGATATCATCAACATATACAACCACAATCAATAGTTTATTATTTTCAGTTTTTTTGTATAATTTTCTGTCAGCAGACCCCTTAGAAAATCCTTGTTGATGAAGATATTTGTCAAGATGATAGTACCATTCCCTTGGAGCTTGTTTGAGACCATATAGAGCCTTTTTAAGTCTACAAACAAGTTTTTCATCATTTCCAAAAATGAATCCTTCTGGTTAAACTTCTTCTTCTAGATCACCATTGAGAAAATCATATTTAACATCCATTTGATAAACTTTGATTTGTTGGAAGCTTGAAAAAGCAAGAAACATTCTTATGGCTTCAAGTCTAGCTACAGGGGAAAAATTCTCTTCAAATTCTATACCTTCTTGTTGAGCATACCCCTTGCAAACAAGTCTAGATTTATTTCTTATAACATCCCCATTTTCATTTAGCTTATTTTTTAATATCCATTTTGTTCCAATGACATTTTTGTCATGAGGTCTTGGTACTAATTCCAAAGTGTGATTCTTTTCAATTTGATCAAGCTCTTCATTCATGGCTTGAATCCAACATTCATCTATGCTGGCTTGATTGACATTTTGTGGTTCAATAGTGGATAGAAATTCCAGGTAACTAGAAGATCCCACAAGAGTCCTTCTTGTTTGTACACCTGATCTCTTTTCTTCCAAAATTTGATATTTTGGATGATTCTTTTGAACATATCTGGATGGAGATTTTTCAGATAAACCATATTCGAGTTCTTCATTGGGTTCACTATCTATATCATTCCTATTTGATATAGAAGGATATATGTCATCATCGTCTTCATCTGTTGTTTGTTTTTCATCTTTTGGAGCTGCAGGAGACTCATCCATAACAACATCTATACATTCAACAATCTTCTGAAGTCTTTTATTGTAACATTTATATGCCCTACTCCTAGAGGAGTAACCAAGAAATATTCCTTCATCTGCTCTGGGTTCAAACTTGCCAATTTTTTCATCATTATTTTTGATAAAGCACTTGCTCCCAAAAACTTTAAAGTGCTTCACAGTGGGAGGATTGCCATACCATAGTTCATATGGAGTTTTATCACTATTTACATGAACATGTGCCTTGTTAAGAATATTTACCACTGTATGTGTTGCTTCTCCCCAAAATGTGTCAGGTGTTCCAGAATCATCAAGCATAGCTCTAGCCATTTTTTGAACTGTTCTATTCATTCTTTCTGCTACGCCATTTTGTTGTGGAGTGCCAGCTACAGAAAACTGTCTTTTTATGCCATGTTGTTCACAAAATTCAATGAATTCATCTGAAGTATATTCTCCTCCTCGATAAGATCTAAGACACTTGATTTTCATATATAGTTCATTTTCAACCAGTGCTTTGAAGATCTGAAATTTCTCAAATGCTTCATCTGTGTTTAATCAACCCAATCCAACACATTCTAGAGAAATCATCAATAAATAAGATATAGTATTGTTCACCACGTGGTGACTTTTTCTTCACAGGTCCACATATGTCAGTATGAATGAGTTCAAGAGGCTTACTTGATGAACCTTCCTTGGTGTTAAATTGCACCCTGGTTTGCTTACCGAATTGGCAAGATTTGCATATTATACTTTCAGGTGGTGTAATATTGGGAAGATCATGAACAACTTTAAGTCTGCTTGATTTGTTGATTTGAGAGAAGCTCAGATGCCCCAACCTTCTATGCCATAGCCAATTTTCTGAATATTTACTCATGTAACATTGTTCTTTGCAGTTCTTTAATACATATAGATTGCTTGGAGTTCTGTTTCCTCTTATAAATTTTTTACCTGTATCAAGATCACGTACCACACATTCTTTTGAACTAAAGAAAAATTCAGTTCCTTGATCACACATTTGACTTACACTTAACAGGTTATGCTTTAATCCATCCACATAGATGACATTATTAGCTTTCACCTTTTATTTTAGAAAAACAAATCCTTTTCCCTTAATGACAGCAGGAGTATCATTTCCAAATGTAACATTCTTTTCTTTTTCTAGAGAATTATATGCAAGAAGTTTGTTTTTGTCACCTGTCACGTGTTATGAGTATCCACTATCAATGTACCATTGATTTTTTTCTCCTTCTAAAAATAAAGCTATGCCACAATTTTCAGCCTGTAATTCCTTCTTTTCCATACTTTGGAGCTTAAAGGAAGATGCTCTTTTGGCTGGACTTTGCTCCTACATTTAGATTCTTCATGGCCAAAGTTATAGCAATAAGCACATTCAACTTCATTTTGAAGAGGAGAAAAGTTGTTATATGTATTCTTCTTTGTTCCAATATCAATCCTTTTCTTTCTTGCTTCTCTTGTCATGATGGTTTTATATGCAACACATTGAACAAATTTATGACCAAAATTGTGACATGAGAAACATTGTCCATTGAAGAAGAAATTTCTGCAATCATGAAATCTTCTACTTGAATTTACCTGTTGATTGGTGTTTCTTTGAAAGGTACTCCTGTTAGTGTTCTTCGAATTGAGATGGACATGCCTTATCTGTAGAGATTCTTTACTCTCTTGCTGAGGGGCAGAATGTTGTGTACTGGCTGTAGCTGCTTTTAGATAATTTGGTGTTGAAGCCTGAGAAGATTCTCCGATATATCCAAGACCCGTCTTTAGAAGAGGAGAACGTTGTATCTTGATAATATCATGTAAGGTTTCAGATCCTTTAGCAAATCTAAGATTCAAAGTCTTTACTTTCTCAATTTCTTTTCTTAGACTTACTATTTCACATTCTAATTTCTCATTATGTTTCTCCTTTTCTTGAAGCTGGTTTTTCAAAGTCTCTATGGTTATTTTACTTTCTTCTAAGCATATTTTGAGTTGATTGATTTCATCAAGAAAATCATTGTCCTCTAAAGCATCCATAAAAGTATCCTTTTCTTCTCTAGACTCCTTTTCAAATGCCATGAGAAGTCTAAGATCTTGTTCACATTCTTCCTCACTGTATGATAACCCATCACTGTCTTCATGAGTATAGTAACTTTTTCTAGTGCTAAACCGATTCTTATTCCTTCTTGCTACTTCCTTCCCTTTTTCATGTGTTTCTTTATGAGGGCACTTTAAAGCATAATGACCAACTCTTCCACAAGAAAAACATTTAAAAGGAAGCTTACCTCTGAAACGTCCTGTTCCAAGTTGGAGTTTATTTACAAAATTTACCTCATCTTCTTCTGAGATATACCCTAATCCTTCTGTCTCTTGTACTTCTTTCCCTTTTCTAGAAGCTCTAAAGATGACTTCTTTGACTTCAGATGGTCCTCCTATTCTGATTTCACAAGTAGTTAGTATGCCATGAAGTTGCACCACAGTAATATTTTGAAGATCCTGCTTTTATTCAAGAGCAGAAACTTTTGACTCAAATTTTGTCGTTAGTGATCTTAAAAATTTCTCAACCAAAGTAGATTCGGTTATTGTTTCTCCCAGATTTCTCATACGATTTACAATATCATCAAGTCATAAAAATAAATTAGCAATGCTCTCCTCATTATGCATTTTTAGGTTCTCATATTGAATTCTGAGAGTTTGGAGTTTAGCACTTTTTACCTTTGCATCACCTTCATAGCTTAGAATGATTTTGTCCCATATTGCCTTTGTCGTATTCAGCTACATGACTTTGACAAATTCTGATTCAGTTAGACTTCCCAATAGAGAATTAACCGCCTTTGCATTTGTTTCATAATTATTTCTTTCTGTTGGATCTGTTGGTACTGCAGCTGGATATTGATATCCTACTTCAACAATAGCCCATACGTCTGCACCCAGAGACTGAAGATAGGATCTCATCCTTGTTTTCCAGAAGATTAAATTTTTTCCGTTGAAGAGGGGAGGCCTGATAGATGCTATTCCATCTTGATTGCTCATCTTGATCGATCTTCCTTCTAGCGACTAAGCTTTTTAGAAGGAACTGCTCTGAAACAATTGTTAGGAAAAATACTGAGGGGGGGGGGGGGTGAATCAGTATTTTGATCTGACTGAAAACTTTTTATCAGAGATCTTATTTTAATTCTTTACTTAGATTATTGCATTATTCATAAGCAGTAATCATGTGCAGTAATAACAGAATGAGCCATCATACATAAGCAACACACATGAACACCAGTATTTAAGGTGGAAACCAAATTTGGGAGAAAACCACTGCTGTTGTCGTCTCTGTCTTCAATATTTATTATAAAGAAAACTTCTTACAATTTTTGTGCTGGTGCAGACTTATACTAGCACGCAGGCATCCACCTGCAGAAGGCTACAACCTTCTCTCGTTCTCCAGTCACTACTGGGAGGGAGCTCCAACCCCCTGACTTTAATACCAGCTTGTACTGGCAGAAATATTCCACTTTCATGCTGAAGAATTCAACCCTCAGATCCACCGAATTTCTTTAATTTCTTCAACAGACTTGCGTCAGGTCTTCATGATTTCTTTGCAGATCTTCCTGGAGATTCATCATTTCTAGATCTAGATATCTTGAACCTTCATCGACTCCATAGGTGCATTATAGATTCAGATTTTTCATACAAAGCAGATTTCAATCATGCATATATCTCTTAAAGAGATTTATTCATTAATAACCCCTTAAAATGCATGCTTCGTACTATAATCCTCTACTCCTTATATAGTTTTGTCCTTTATTAGTACCATGAGTCAAAACCACCCAACCGCTGGTGGTATTCCTGGACGGGATCAATTAGATAATTAATCTAAGGCCTATTAATATCTCAATCTGAGATTGAGATATTAATCCAACTTTCTTCTTTAGTAAAGACCTTCCTAAGGCATACAAAATTTATCTTTTAATATTAACCCACGTATTAACAATAATCCAAATTGGAACCCCAACCTACGTTCTTCCATATACACTAATGCATATTCATAACACGAATCAACCAAAGGTAATTTTTATCTCCATCGTATAATATTATAGTCAAGATTAATAAACATTTGACTTCGGGCCCCACGTATATGATCAAAAGTCCAATAAAATTCCCGCGCCGTACTTTGGTTAACCTTCGCGCACCTTATTCATACAACCGTCGTCCGATGGCTTCCCTCCAGATCAACGGCGCTCATTAATATCGCGCGGCCTCCTTGATCAATCGTTAACGTGTGATGGCACACAATGATGGTGGTTTTGGAACATCGCTCGACGCCACGTGTCGACTGTTCTATGGAATCGCTCCCGATTCTCAAATACCACTTTCGGTGAAAATGTGGTGCAACAAAAACCACTTTCAGCCTTAAACCGCATCCACTATTCATTTGCAAGGTTCCACCCCTCTACTCCAGGTTCCGTCTGCGTACTTTCGCCAATTCGTTTCTTCGTGTTATTAGATCATATAGCCACAATACTGTTATCTTACGAACTATTCGACCCGGTTCTCTGCGTGCATTCGATCCACCATTCGGAACATAGATAAACACCTTACTCCATAATATAGAGGGTTATCACGCATTGGTTTATTGTCTACCAGTCGGGATACATAGTCGACCGTATTGACATTGGTACCTCTGACTGTATATAGAGCACCATCAGACCCAACACCGGGTTTCTTAACAATCACAGTCATTATCTGCATCCTTTGTTAGAGATTTGCCATCAAGGACAATCATAGGATTACAGAAACATATTTCCAACATATTCTACAACCACCATCAAGAAGTCCCAAATTGACTTCATTTCAGAAATGATATCATTCCAAATGATATATTTTTCCTGTATTAAAGACATGTTTCCTTTCAATTTCTCTTTAAGGCTTTTGATCTTAGCATTGGAATTCTGACAGTCCATTTTGTATTTACTAGCTTCATTTTCTGCATCTTGAATAATATTTGAGGCAGTCTCTAAGTTTGCTTGAGCCTTTTTCCAATCTCTTTCTGCCATCTGCAATTCAGTATTCAACTAAGCAATCTGTGCTTGAGGATCTTCGTTACCTGAAGGGAAAACAAAAGTACAAGTATGACTATCAATATGATTTTGTGGTGATATTGCAGTTTGTTTTATTCTGGAGATTTCCTCCTCCTTTTGCATCAGCTATTGTAGCATCTTTTCTTTCTCGTTCTCTACCTCTGCAACCTCCACATCCATTGAATGCTCCCCTATAGGTAATTTTAGCTTCTTCTTCAAAGTAGATATCTCTGCTTTAGCACTTTGTAGAAGCTTCTGCACTGCATTCCTATCATTAGGGTCCACCCCAATATTTACTATGATCTTCTTTAGCTCCTCATTATGAATAGTTAAAGCCCTAGAGTTGTCTTTTCTAACTTCAACTATTTAATGACTTTCCCAAGCATATTGTCTGCTTTCATTTCCATTGCATTAGTCTTTGTTAGGTCATTTACAATCAATTGACCTATCTGCATATGTAAGTTCACCTTATCCAACAATGGGTTTTTCTTCACATCTACCACTATATTTACAGTATTGAAATTACTAGATGAACCAATTAACATGTGAGTAGTGTTAGCTCCCTATGAATTTTTTTGACAAAGAAAACAGGGGGCTAAAATGTCTTTTGAGCCTTCAAGGAATGCATCTCCTCCGAAAAAACATCATCCTTGAATCCCTCATGTGCCTTTTCCCTTTGATAAATCCTCACTTCTGATCCCAATTTAAAAGCCTCTCTGTTTCTGTGAAGAATTCCCAAAATTCCTCCTTTTCCTTCTTATTTCATTCCCCTTAAGCCTTTGTTTTCCTCTCCATTTTCCCTCCCTTAATTCCTCATTAACCATTTATATCATCCCTGATCCCCTTTTAAGCCTTATAATATACTTTATTTAGCTTTAAAACTCCGTATTTCCCCTATCGTTACCCTTTTTTGGCCTTAAAATTCATTAAAAATAGGCCTAAAACCCACTTTTTATCTATGACTGGCCTAGTCCCTTTCGGCCAGCCCCTAACCACTTCCCCTCCATAAGCCCAAGCGCTAAGACCAAGTGCTAGAGCATGAGGCACTTATCACAAATCGGAGAGATGGTCAGGAGCACATTCCTGTGTTAAAATTAAAAACTCCGATGCGATAGTGTGTTTGCTCTATGAACCTCGGGAGTGATCTCCGCCGTCCATCTTAACAGATTTGATGGTCTGCGCAAAGCTCACATTGCACCTGTTACACTCCGTTGTAAACCTTCGATGACCTTATCCACCATCGATTCACTTTAAATCCAACGGCCCATGCATCCTCGCTCCAATCACAATCGCAAAGTTTAAACTGTGCCATCCTCCATCCCTCTCGATTGCAATCCTCCGACGTGATCCTGGCCATTGAATCCACAAGAACCAACAGCTAGGATTCACCCTCATTCTGCCATGCATCCCCCGATTGGTATCCTTCGATCCAATCGCAGCCGTCGATCTCTCATAGATCCGATGGTCCAAGGCCAATCGTTGCATTGCCCATTAGATTTTGGTCCCCTCCATTGCTCCCCTCCGATTAGATCAAAGCTGCCCATCCCTTATGATCTAACAACTTAGATTTCTCCTGCCCACTAACCATACCCTCTACCTGTGTTTCTCTCTTCGGATCTTAGCCGTACATCCACATAATCCAATGGTCCGTAGTGAACCCGATGGCTCCATTCACCCGTGCACCTTCTCATTTCGCGCGCCATCTCCCACCGTCCGATCTTCCCTCTCCTAATCCAACGACCCATAGTAATATCACGTTCCTTTTGTGTCCAATGTTTAACAGTCAGAATTTACGCGATGTAAGCGGTTTTCCAAGGCCACGTGTCGTCCAGCGACGTATATCACGTGATTTGGGGCTATTTTCCAAATCACCTTGGAGCCGCGCGATACCGACGGTTTTCCCATCCAAAACCACTTTTCCTCTTTTTTTCCCCATGCCACCATATTTGATCGTAGTCGTCCATTTATTCTCGATCGATGGTCTGCATTGCATCCCGCGATGCCTTCATATTTTCTCATCGCGTGATCAAATAATCCCATTGGACCATCACAGCCGTCGATCTCCTCCTGAGATCTAACTGTCCAGGTTAAATCACCCTCTGCCATTCCTGGGTCCCACCATGTCAGCCCATTTCATCACATTTTCGCTCATTACCTTTGTAATCTGCCTACATTGAACTTTAATGTTTCATATTAAAGTTTATCTCATTTCTCCGCCTAACTGCATATTGACACCTCCACTACAGCCACTGTTTCCGCAGTTGTGCCACCATTCCTCTAGGCCTTCAAAGCATTCTTCCACCACCGCCCTAGATTTTATAATTGGTTTATTTCATTGTTTCAGGGTATATAGGATGATGAAATTCACTCTGCCTCCATAATTGCAGTCACTGTGATTCGGAAATATAGAGAGGTCGTTATAGTAGCAAAGGTGTATCAGCAGTAGAGTTTAAGGTGTTAGAGCCTTAAATTAAATATTAAATACTCTAATCCTCATGCAAAGGAAAAGACACAGTTTTAAGATTTAAAAGAGCACATGAAACAAGCCATATCTCCTTTTAGCATCAGTAGTACATTTCTTCAGACATTACACCTCCAGCAGATGTCTCCATGCCTCCCCAAGTTCCCAAAAGCCATTTCACTGACAGAAACTTCCAAAGACTGTCAAGACAGAAATAATGGAGGTATGGGAGCACAGAAGACCTTCAGTCACCTTATTTTCTTTAGAAAACACAACAGAGAGCTTACAACCAGAAAGGACATTAAAGAAAAATCAGAGGTCAAATATTGACCTGACAGAGACTCTGAACCAAACCACAAAGTACAGTGCAGAGCTATTAAGCAGAGTGGGCATGAAACACCCCCTCCACTCTATCTTAATGGAATGATTTAATGTGTATCACCTACTCCCGCTATCCATCTTTCGTATAAGAATCCGCGAGAACATATTGTAAAGGGGGGAGTTGTGTTGTTGTTGTTGTAGTTGTAGGGATTCATTTTTTACTGTTAGAAAATTTTTGGGAGAGAGTAGTAGAGTAGTTTGTAATGTAGTAGGCTGGGAGGAGAAAGTTGGACTGTAATCAGCCATTGAGATCAGTGTATGTGACTGGTTTTGCATCAATTAATCAAGAAAATTTCACAAGATCCTGGTCTATTACTACAGGTGATGTTTTTCTTATTTCATTGTTATTTACATTTTCCATGTTGTTCATTGGTATTCTGGTACGCATCAGAAATATAACATAGGATTTTCCCTCGCATGGAACCCTATGTTTCTGCTCTCCCTACCTTTAATGTTTTCTGCTGATAGTGAATCTAAGAGAAAAGTCATGTAATTTAACCAACGTAGCAATTTTTACTCACTGCTAGTTGATGTGTGAATTTGAGGTTTGCTACTTAGTTGTTCTTGTTTGGGTTCAAGCTAGAGGATTTGGGATACTAGGGATTTAGTGTAAGCCCTGTCCACTGGGGTCCTTATTCAACAGATTTGCCTTTTCAAGATCCCATGAGCTGGTGTCAAAGCATTGAAGGTTAAAAGTTCTTCTCTGACCTTAGGCCTAGTTCTATGTTTAAATCTTAAAGTGTTTTCCCTTTGAGAGTATGCCGAAGCAGATCTAGAAGTTAAATGACCTCTGGTCTGATCTCAAGTTGCCCTTCGTGTTTCACTTTTTTCTCCTTAATGTTCCACTCCATCATCTATCTCAAAGATCCTTTAGTATAGATGAATTTCCCTATGAAAGCCTTGGCTAATTGTTTGCAAGTAATATCCTTTCATGACTCCATAGCCCAATGGATGGCACAACCTTAACCTATCCTCTTTTACCAAAACATCCTACTGCTCTGCTCCTTTCTTTCCATTACCTTCTTAGTATATGATCTCATGACCAACCCGACAACCAACCCAATCATTTTAAACCACCCTTTGTGCTTCATACCTAGCCTAACATCTCATTTTGAGCTTCAAAGATATATCATTCTTTGCTTTCTTGGAGATATCCCTCTCCAGGTCCAGGAGGGCTAGATCCTAGGACCCTAAAGTGGTTAAGATGTTGTCTCATCTTTCGATCTTGCCAATCTGGCCAAAACATGGTAACCCCAACATAATGGCGACTCCGCTGGGAGCAACTCAGACCAATGTATTTAGACTGGTATTTCAATGCTGATGGCGGACAGTAGTTTGTTTCCAATGTCCAAAATCATCCACCTGGAAAATCCACACTCTATATTCCCTAATAGACCTAATGACTCCACTAGTAGAAGACTCAGAAATGGTTGAAAAGGTGCAATGACCTTCCTTGCAGAAAACATGGATCCAGACATGGAAAGAGATGCAAATATAGATGCGTTGGCAAGCTAATTAAACACACTAGAAAGCATGTTTGGTGTAGTGCTGGAAATGCATATGGCTAGCCTGAATGCAAACGATGATTATTCAGAGCAGCCCATGCATTTTCTCGAGCAAGGGAAAACTCTAGACTTGGAAGATGAGCAAGACATGTATGATGATCTTGGTCTGGAGTTTTCTCTTGCTCGGGAAAATTCTCAAGATGAGGCTCACGAGGATATCCCACCTCAAGATCAGTGTGTACAAGAAGCAGATGACTGAGGCTCTTTTGTCAGTATTAAAGAAGAAAGTTTTCTGTTGACAGAAGAATATATGGATCAAATATCAAACGCGCATTACACCTCTGAAATATTCTACAGAACTGATACAGAACCAGAAGACTCCTCTGAGGATCAGGACAAAGATAGACCTGCTAAGAACCCGACAAGTTTGATTGGCGACATTGCTTACGATTATTACTTTCCTATTGATGATATATTTGATGATGATTGTTTCTAGAGGGAGGCTGAGATTGTAGGACCATCATCGATAGACCCATGGGAGGAAATACAGGGCTAGAAACTCAAGAGAATCAATGAACCAAATCAACCTATCTATGACACTGATGGGGAAAGTTATGAAATAATCAGTGAGGAATGTCATGAGATCGGAGGTCAACAGTCTTTCCTTTTAGAAGATGAGGAGGAAATAAAAGAAGATATTCTTGAGCAGGATGAAAGTAAAGAGCCTTCCCTTGAAAAAGAGGAAGAAATGGAAAATACCCCTACTCTTGAATACACATATCCTTTCATGGAGCTCAGCCCAGTAGAGCAGAATATACTAGAGCTCTAAGAGGAATCAACTGCAATATATGATGAGTCCTCCAGTTCAGAAGATGAAGGAGACACTTTACCCCAATAGAGTCTTTTCCTCAATCCAGTGGCAGAAGAAGAAATCCTAGATGAATCCTGCCTACCAAATATCCATAACCAAGTATCATTTCAAGATCCTTACGCTCATTTTTTGCAAACATTTGAAAAAGGATCAAAGGTCTGTTTGAGCAGCATGTTGCAGACAACAAGAAAAATTTTGGAAGCTGCTATTGAGGAACAAAAAGAGTTGGATCAGCCATGCCTATCTAGCATGGTCAAGGATTTGAGCAAGAAAGACTAGTCATGGGATCACTTGATGGACTGGTTGCATTGGAAAACAATGTTTGCAAGCTATACTTGTAAAAATTCAAATAGAGTAGGGTAGGTAGGAAAAGCTCAATAAAGCTCAGTCCATGAGAATTTAGTCGGTTGCTTTAATTTATGCAAGGTTTACAGTCCATGAGAACTTTTTTCTATTATGCCATGGTCCAAAACAAGCCAAACAATCTAAACCTGGCTTGACTGTTTTTAAATTTCTGTTGTAGAATGTAGAGAAGAAATCTCGTGGAAAGTTTAATCCCAACTGATATTAAATTTATGTAGAGAAACATATGAGGCCAAAAATTTAATCTAGTCTCATGGAATAATAAGGGTATAAATAGAATAGGTTTCTTTTTCTGTTTGAAAAATTGATGATGTAAAGGGTCTGCTAGTCCAAATGCACCCAGAAGAAAAAATGTTAGGATTTAGTCTAGGTAGGTAGTTGTTTGAGTAATTATTGATGTTGATATGTATCTCCATGGTCTGTGGCAGCTGAATCAGAAAATACGATGGAATTTTCAAGGATCAGGCATTTGGCCTACCCCACAGATTTATTTTCTTAATTCTTGACTCGTTCAAGAAGAAGCCATCCCCATGTGGAGCCGTTGTTAGCCCCCTATGAATTTTTTTGAAAATGCAAACAGGGGGATAAAATTTTTTTTGAGCCTTCAAGGAATGCATCTCCTTCGAAAACACATCATCCTTGAAGTCCCCATGTGCCTTTTCCCTTTGATAAATCCTCACTACTGATCCCAATTTAAAAGCCTCTCTGTTTCTATGAAGAATGCCCAAAAGGCCTCCTTTTCCTTCTTATTTCATTCCCCTTAAGCCTCTATTTTCCTCTCCTTTTTCCCTCCCTTAATTCCTCATTAACCCTTTAAATCATCCATGATCCCATTTTAAGCCTTATAATATCCTTTATTTGGCTTTAAAACCCCGTATTTCCCCTACCGTTACCCTTTTTTGGCCTTAAAACGCATTAAAAATAGGCCTAAAACCCACTTTTTATCTATGGCTGGCCTAGCCCCTGTCAGCCAGCCCCTAACCACTTCCCCTCCATAAGCCTGAGCGCTAAGACCAAGTGCTAGAGCATGAGGCGCTTATCAAAAATCAGAGAGATGGTCGGGAGCACATTCCTGTGTTAAAACGAAAAACTTCAATGCAATAGTGTATTTGCTCTATGAACCTTGGGAGTGACCTCCACCATCGATCTTAACAGATCTGGCGATCTGTGAAAATCTCACATCACACCGGTTACACTCTGTTGTAAACCTTAGATGACCTTCTCCACCATCGGTTCAATTTAAATCTGATGACCCTTGCATCCTCACACCGATCGCAATCGTAAAGTTTAAACTGTGCCATCCTCCATCCCTCCTGTTTGCAATCCTCTGACATGATCCTGGCTATTGAATCCACAAGAACCAATGGCCAGGATTCACCCTCATTCTACCGTGCATCCCCCGATTGGTCTCCTCTGATCCAATCGCAACCGTTGATCTCTCATAAATCCGACGGTCCAAGGCCAATCGCTCCATCGCCAATCGGATTTTGGTTCCCTCCATCGCTCCCCTCCGATTAGATCACAACCACCTGTCCCTTATGATCTAATGGCTCAGAGTTCTCCCGCCCACAAACCATACCCTCCGTCTGTGTTTCTCTCTTTGGATCTTAGATGTCCATCTGCATAACCCAACGGTCCATAGTGAACCCAATGGCTCCATTCACCTGCACCTTCTCATTTCGTGTGCCATCTCCCACCATCTGATCTTCCCTCTCCTGATGTGACAACCCACAGCAATATCACGATCATTTTTTGTCTTGTGTTTAACAGTCAAAAGTTACGCGATCTAAGCGATTTTCCAGGGCCACGTGTCGCTCAGCGACGTATATCGTGTGATTTGGGGCTATTTTTCAAACCACCTTGGAGTCGTGTGAAACCAGTGGTTTTCCCATCCAAAACCACTTTTCCTCTTTTTTTCCCCACGCCTCCATATTTGATTGTAGCCGTCCATTGATTCCTGATCGACGGTCTGTTAGGTCCCTATATTACCAGTATAGTCCCTTATTGTTATTAGTGTAACCCCTTTATCATTATTATTGTACCCTTGTAACCCCCATTTTTTTATTATTGTGCCCTTAAATTATTATTGTTAGGTCGGCTAGGATTACATTGTGGCCCACTAGGATTACATTATGGCACACATGGACTCCTATATATAGAAAGGAGGTTTTGTAAATTGCATCATCCAAGAATTTTTCATTTATGTAATGTACTGGAGGTTTCCCCCTCAAAGTGGCTCATTTCTAAGGTGTTGATATCTCTTTTCTTCTATTTTTGGAGCTGGTTACACAACATTTGGTATCAGAGCTTTGGATTCTAGGGTTTTGCTGCTCCAAATAGGTCATCGTGGAATTTTCGCTATAACTATTTTTCTATGAAGTTTCAGAAGCTGAAATTTTTAGTGTGTGAATTAGAACTCTTGAGGAATATCTTCTAAAAATTTCATAGCCTGGGTCGCAATATTTTCGGAGATATGATCTGTGGAAGTTAGATCTTTTTTTAGGCTCCTAAACAGGTCATCGTGGCATTTGCGCTATAAATTTTTTTATACGAAGGTTCAGAATCGGAAATTTTTAGGGTGTCAAGCTGAAATCCCGAGGAAATTCTTCAAAAAATTTCAGAGCTTGATTCGCAATATTTTTGGATATATGATCTATGGAAGGTGGTGCTTTTCAGGCTCTCGAATTTCATCTCAAAGAGGTGATCGTGGGAAAAGTTCAATAACTCTCTCTCTGAGCATCGGATTGGAGTGCCGTAAAAAGTGATCACAATTACATGGATTTTAGTTTCTTGGATATCAATTTCAGAGGTGAAGGAAGAAACAATGACATGTGGCAAGTCGCACAAGTTCGCTCTACTGAACCAATCCATAATTAGGTCATTGTGGGAGATTGGTCATAACTTTGTCTTGGAGAATCCAAACCAGGTCAGACCTGTGGCATTCAAAACAGAATTCATAGGGCTAATTTAGTGCTGAATTTCAGATATTGAAGAGCCTCAATCACAGATATAATCAAATTTCAATATCTATCTCCTAAAAAGCACGAAAAGGGTGTGTATTTTTTTTCCGAATTGCATAAGTCTTGTTTGAAAAATCATTTTGAATTGATTCCAAGGGCATATTGTAGAATAGATATCAGTATTGGGTTCTAAAAAATGCCCCGTAAAAATAATTCAACACCCATTAAGCCTTCAGAAGGCTCTACTATGACTCATGAAGATGAAGACTTGCAACATGATCTATCAAAATTACAAGAGCAAATGCACCAAATTTCACTCTCGCAAAGAGAAACAAAAAATCAAATGGAAGTTTTGAAGAAAGACGTGGAAGAAAATATGTATGGTGTGAAGAATAATATGGATGGTTTGAAGAAAGACGTGGAATCTAAAATGGAAAACATGAAGAATGATCTAAAAGCAGACATAGAAGGTTTGAAAAAGTTGATACAAGAAATGTTTCCTAATGGTGAAAAGATAGTAGAGGAAACTCATGATGAGAAAAAATAAATGTTAAACGTGATTTCATAAAATCTAATGTTGGCAGGAAGAACCACCATATTCCAAAAATGGATATGAGGAAGTTTGATGGAAAGGATCCTGTAACATGGATACTACAGATGGAGCAATATTTTGATCTCCATAATGTGCAAAACACACAAAAGGTACGCATTGCAACTTTACATTTAGAACAAAATGCATTTGTATGGTATTAATGGCTTTGCTCCCGTAAAAAAATTGTCACTTGGTCAATTTTTACGGAGGAAATGATAGCACATTATGAGGATACAAAGAGCAACACCTTCTTTAACCAATTGATAAATCTCAAACAAAAGGGTTTAGTGGGGCAGCACATTGAGGACTTCCAAAAATTGAATATAAGGGTAACTGATCTTACAGAGGAACACAGGATTGATCTCTTCCTAGGCACTTTAAAGGATAACCTCCAACATGAAGTTCGCGTTTTGGAACCTGATTCATTGGAGAAGGCATTCAGGTTGGCAAGAAAAGTTGAATGTAAAATTATGGCGACAAGGAAGCCTACCACTCAATTCTATAAAGAAGGAAGTGTTTCTACGCCTATATTTCCACAGCCTACAAGGTTGACACCACAACAATTGGAAGAAAAAAGAGCAAAAAGGCTTTGCTACAGTTGTGATAGCAAATACACTAAAGGTCATAAGTGTGCTGAAAAGAAATTATTTTACATAGATTGTGAAGAAGAAGAAGAAAATGAACAAGAAGAGGATATACACCAAGAACCAGCCCTAGAAGAGGAAGAAATGAATCCGACCATATCGTGTAATGCACTGGCAGGAATTACCACTCCTCAAACTCTCAAGATAGAAGGACATATCAAGAAGAAAAAGGTAATAGTGTTGATTGATTCAGGTAGAACCCATAATTTTATTCATTGTAAGGTAGCCAAGGAATTGAATTGTTTCCTATACCCAGCACCAGAATGTCAAGTGATGGTTGCAAATGGAGGAACTATAAATTTCTCTGAAAATGCCATAATATCAAGCTAACCATGGGGGAATATGTATTGAATAGTCCAATGATTTCCATTCCTATGGGAGGTGCTGATGTTGTACTAGGAGTACAATGGTTACAATCTTTGGGGACGGTAGCTTTTAATTTTCAAGAACTTTTCTTGAAATTTTTTTCAGAAGGAAAGGAATTCGAATTACGGGGTATTGAAGGGAAGCCGGGAAGGATAATAAGCTCTAATGTCATGACAAAGCTTCTAAAGAAATAACAACGAGGCGTAATTGCACAATTATGCTCACTAGAAGTTCTGACATCAAAATCATCTATTTCTGCAGATCTCCAACAAGTCTTGGACAATAATTCCAAGGTGTTTGAAACTCCCAAAGGACTCCCACCTATTCGTGATCATGATCATGCTATTCATTTGATTCCAGGAAGTGTTCCTCCAAACATCGGGCCTTATAGATATCCTTATGTCCAAAAGAGCGAAATTGAACGTATGATTGCAGAAATGTTAGAGGCAGGTATAATTCAACCTAGTCAAAGTTCTTTCTCTGCTTCTGTAGTATTGGTACACAAGAAGGATGGATCATGGCGAATGTGTCCGGATTATAGGGAGCTCAATAAGCTCACCATTAAAGATAAATTTCCCATTCCTTTGATTGATGAATTATTGGATGAATTACATGGAGCAATTTATTTTACCAAGTTGGATCTTCATTCGGGATATCATCAAATTAGAATGAAGACTGAAGATATTTCGAAAACAACATTTCAAACTCATGAGGGTCATTATGAATTTTTGGTCATGCCTTTTGGCCTTACCAATGCACCTTCTACATTTCAAGGGTTGATGAATTCCATTTCCAAACCCTTCCTTAGAAAATTTGTGCTAGTATTTTTTGATGATATACTAATCTACAGCAGGTCTTGGAAGGATCATGTTGAACATGTTGACAGGGTGCTCAAACTATTGCGGGAGAAACAATTATATGCAAAAACATCCAAATGTTTCTTTGGAGTACAAGAGGTGGAATATCTGGGTCATATTGTATCTCACGAGGGTGTTAAAGTAGACCCTAACAAAATTAAAGCCATTAAGGAATGGAAAGTCCCCACAACCATAAAGCAGTTGCGAGGATTTATCGGGTTAATAGGGTATTATCACAAGTTTGTTAAGAATTATGGGAGAATAGCAGCACCTCTAACAACATTATTGAAGAAAGATGCATTTTCATGGACTCCTGAAGCAACTAAGGCCTTTGAACATGTTAAATAGGCAATGTGCCTAGCACCGGTCTTAGTTATGCCAGACTTCACAAAAACCTTTATTGTGGAATGTGATGCCTCAAGAAATGGAATTTGTGCTGTTTTAATGCAGGAAGGAAGACCCATTGCTTTTAAAATTCATCCAATCAAAGGAAAGTATTTACAGAAACCTATTTATGAGAAGGAAATGTTAGCAATACTGCATGCACTAAAGAAATGGAGAACTTACCTGACGGGAAGACACTTCAAGGTAAAAACTAATCATGATAGTCTTAAACACTTTTTGGAACAAGGAATATCTTCAGAAGAGCAGAAAAAATGGGTCACAAAGATGTTGGGTTATGACTTTGAAATAATCTACAAAAAAGGAAAGCTTAATGTTATTGCAGATGCACTCTCAAGAGAGAATGAAGAGGTGGAAGCATTTCTCTGTGCCATTTCTATTATCCAACCAGATTGGATAACCGAAGCAAGAGATGAATGGAAGAAGGACAAAGATGTATGGGCACTCATTCAAAAGTTGTAGCAAGATCCTAGTACATCTAATACATTTAGTTGGAAAAATGATTCCTTATGGTACAAAGATCACTTATATCTTTGTAAGAATTCCCAACTAAAACAAAAGATTCTTCTGGAATTGCAAACTTCTCCTTTAGGAGGACACTCAGGATTTTTAAAAACTTACCACAGGGTGAAGAAAGAATTTTTTTGGGATGGCCTTAAATCTGATATTCAAAAGTCTGTGGCGGAATGTTTGGTTTGCCAGCAGAATAAAGTTGAGACAATTAAGACCCCGGGACTTCTATAACCTTTATCCATTCCAAGTCAACGTTGGGAGGATATTTCAATGGATTTTATCACAGGTTTACCTAAGTCTGAAGGAAAGAGTGTCATGATGGTGGTAGTTGATAGACTTACCATGTCTGCACACTTTTGTGCATTATCTCATCCATTTAAAGCAAGTATAGTTGATACTACATTTATGGACAGAATTCAAAAGCTACATGGAAGCCCAAGGGTTATTGTGAGCGACAGAGATCCCATTTTTACTGGAATTTTTTTGACGGAGTTATTTTCTTGTTTGGGTACTCAATTAGCTCATAGCTCATCTTATCATCCTCAATATGATGGTCAAACTGAGATAGTAAATAAATGTTTGGAAGGATATCTTCGTTGTTTTGTATTTGATAAACAAGCACAATGGGTCAAGTGGTTACCTCTCGCTGAATGGTGGTATAACACTTCCTTCCATACTGCAGCAAAGATGACCCCATTTATGGCACTTTATGGATATCATCCACCATCTATCACAACATCCTTAAGGGAAAATTCGAAGGTTCAAGCAGTGGAAGATCACATCGAGCATCAGCAAGAAGTTCGCCAACTCTTAAAGGATAACCTAAATTTGGCACAAAATCGAATGAAACAACAGGCAGATCAAAATCGCAGCGAGAGAAGTTTTGATGTAGGAGATTGGGTATTTTTACGGCTACAACCATACAAACAAATGTCCCTCAAGCAAGCTAAGAAGGATAATAAATTATCACCAAAGTACCATGGTCCTTACAAGGTGTTGCAAAATATTGGTACTATGGCATACAAATTGGAGCTTCCTGCTTCTTCACGAGTGCATCCAATTTTCCATGTTTCATGCTTAAAGAAGGTTATAGGTGAAAATCTTCCAGTTCAAACAATATTGCCAGAACTTGATGAGGAAGGAAAATTCATATTGGAACCTGAAGCGATCACAGAAACAAGAACTCGACAACTACGGAATCGATCAATTTCAGAGTATCTCATCAAGTGGAAGAACTTACCCACTGAAGATTCTACATGGGAGGATGAGAATTTTATACAGAAGCACCCAGAGCAACTCAAGCGTTGAGGACAACACTTTTTTGAAGGAGAGGGGCATGTTAGGTCCCTATATTACTAGTATAGTCCCTTATTGTTATTAGTGTAACCCCCTTATTGTTATTATTGTACCCTTGTAACCCCCATTTGGTTATTATTGTGCCCTTAAATTATTATTGTTAGGTCGGCTAGGATTACATTGTGGCCCACTAGGATTACATTATGGCCACATGGACTCCTATATATAGAAAGGAGGTTTTGTAAATTGTATCATCCAAGAATTGTTCATTTATGTAATGTACTAGAGGTTTCCCCCTCGAAGTGGCTCATTTATAATGAGTTGGTATCTCTTTTCTTCTATTTCTGGAGTTGGTTACACAACACGGTCCACATTGCATCCCGCGTTGCCTTCATATTTTCTCATTGCGCAATAAAAGAATCCCATCAGACCGTCATAGCCATCAATCTCCTCCTCAGATCTGACGGTCTAGGTTAAATCACCCTCCGCCATTTCCGGGTCCCACCATGTCAGCCCATTTCATTGCATTTTTTGCTCATTACCTTTGTAATCCACCTACATTGAACTTTAATGTTTGATATTAAATTTTATCTAATTTCTCTGCATAACTGCATATTAACACCTCCACTACAGCAATTGTTTCCACAGTTGCACCACCATTCCTCCAGGACTTCAAAGCATTCTTCCGCCACCGCCCTGGATTTTATAATTAGTTTATTTCATTTTTGCAGGGTATACAGGATGATGAAATTCACTCTGCCTCCATAATCGTAGTCACTATGATTTGGAAATGTAGAGAGGTCGTTACAGCAGCAAAGGTGTATCAGCTGTAGAGATTAAGGTGTTAGAGCCCGAAATTAAATATTAAATACTCTAATCCTCATGCAAAGGAAAAGATGCAGATTGAAAATTTAAAAGATCGCATGAAACAAGCCATATCTTCTTTCAGCATCAGCAATACATTTCCTCAGACATTACACCTCCAACAGAAGTCTCCATGCCTCCTTGAGCTCCCAAAGGCCATCTCACTGACAGAAACTTCCAAAGACTGTCAGGGCAGCAATAATGGAGGTATGGGAGCACAGAAGACCTTCAGTCACCTTACTTGCTTCAGAAGACAGAACAGAGATCTTACAGCCAGAAAGGACATTAAAGAAACATCAGAGGTCAAATATCAAGCTGACAGATACTCTGAACTAGAACAAAAAGTACAGCGTAGAGCTATTAAGCAGAGTGGGCAAACACACCCCCTCCACTCTGTCTTAATGGACCGATTTAATGTGTATCAACTACTCCCGCTATCCATCTTTCCTATAAGAATCCGCGAGAACATATTCTAAAGGGGGGAGTTGCGTTGAAGCTGTTGTAGTTGTAGGGATTCATTTTTTACTATTAGAAAAGTTTTGGGAGAGAGTAGTAGAGTAGTTTGTAATGTAGTAGGTTGGGAGGAGAAAGTTGGACTGTAATCAGCCATTGAGCTCAGTGTATGTGACTAGTTTTGCATCAATTAATCAAGAAAATTTCATAGGATTCTGGTCTATTACTATGGGTGATGTTTTTCTTATTTCATTGTTATTTACATTTTCCATGTTGTTCATTGGTCTTCTGGTATGCATAAGAAATATAACATAGGATTTTCCCTCGCATGGCACCCTATGTTTCTGCTCTCCCTACCTTTAATGTTTTCTGCTGATAGTGAATCTAAGATCAAAGTCATGTAATTTAACCAGTGTAGCAACTGTTATTCATTGCTAGCTGATGTCTGAATTCGGGGTTTTCTGCTTAGTTGTTCTTGTTTGGGTTCAAGCTAGAGGATTTGGGATACCGGGGATTTAGTGTAAGCCCTGTCCACCGGGGTCCTTGTTCAACAGATTGGCCTTTTCAAGATCCCATGAGCTGGTGTCAAAGCATTGAAGGTTAAAAGTCCTTCTCTGACCTTAGGCCTAGTTCTATGTTTAAATCTTAAAGTGTTTTCCCTTTGAGAGTATGTCGAAGAAGATCTAGAAGTTAAATGACCTCTGGTCTGATCTCAAGCTGCCCTTCGTGTTTCACCTTTTTCTCCTTAATGTTCCACTCCATCATCTATCTCAAAGATCCTTTAGTATAGATGACTTGTCCTATGAAAGCCTTGGCTAGTTTTTTGCAAGTAATCTCCTTTCATGACTCAATATCCCAATGGACGGCACAGCCTTAACCTATCCTCTTTTACCAAAACATCCTACTGCTCTACTCCTTTTTTTCCATTACCTTCTCAGTCTATGATCTCATGACCAACCTGAAAACCAACCCAATCATTTTAAACCTCCCTTTTTGCTTCATACCTAGCCTAACATCTCATTTTTACCTTCAAAGATATATAATTCTTTGCTTTCTTGGAGAGACCCCTCTCTGGGTCCAGAAGGGTTTGATCCTAGGACCCCAAAGTGGTTATGATGTTGTCTCATCTTTTGGTCTTGCCAATCTAGCAAAAACATGGGAACCCCAACAAGTAGGATGGGACAAGGACATCGTGAATTGATCTTTCTCAAGATCCATGGTAGTTAAAAGCCTTGTTTGATCTGGAGCAATCTGATATTCAACTTGGGCTTCCATGCTGACTTTCATCTTTTGATTCCTTTCTGCAGTTTGGGAAAACATCTGTTTGATTAGAGGTACTTGTTCATGAGAATTCTTGTGTCTTTTGGGTGAAGCAGGAACATTTTGTTCCTCTCCCAGCTGTAGAGAGTAACCAGGTTTATTATATGCATGTTCTTGATTAAACTTTGTCCTTTTCTCAACTCCTTGTTCCTCATCCTCGAAGTCAATTACTATTTCTTTACTTCTTTTATTATCCTTTTCTGAAATGATAGGAGTCTGAATATTTGAAACTGTTGAACTCACCACACCTCTGATAGCTATCTTTTCTAAATCTGGTCTACTTTCATGAATGAAAGCTAAATACCCATTCTCAATTCTTCTATTGGAAATTACATTATGTGGGTCATAAGCCCAACTTTCCCCTAGCAGCAAATGCATCTCATCTAGCATTTTAGTAACTTCTTCAAAGGCATGTATCATATTAAAAATAAAAGGACCTACAATCATGGGTATTTTAAACATATGTCCCTTTTTCATGGGCACAAAATGAACTTGATCAACATTCAGACTCTGTCGAATGAACTCCAATGCAAATAGCCTCATGGGAACAAATACTGGAAGTCTATAAGGCTCATCCCAGCCTACTCCATATAACCTAATATCTGAATAATCTTCAAACACAAACCAATCTCCCAACTTACAGTTTTCTCCTAAATGAAAGAATTCTTGAGCTTTGGGTAAAAAACAAGGGGGAGAAACGCCATTCAAAATCTTATATGCACTTGACATGAAATAACTGGCAAAATCAAATTTTCCATTTCCATTTTTCTCTCTCCTTACTATATATGTCCAGAAAACTATATATTGCCTCTTCTTATTCATGTCCATGATATTCAAACCTGGATGCATAAATTCCTCCACATTTTCATATAAGAACAAGTAAATGATTAATGAAGGAAATCTAAAGGAACCTGTTAATGATAGACTCATCAGATGTGAATTTACTGCTTCCTGCTAATAGGATGGAATATCCAGCACCATTCCTGGCTTCATCATCATGGAAAACATCCCTAACATCGTTCTATCCACCATAATGTCATCATCTTTGACCAAAATTTTAGCAATGCTGCTCAGTACTGGCTAAATCTCGGTATCAAAAACCTCCATAGGAAACTCCTTGTTTTCAGGCTAAAATTAATGGTTGTTGGGATTTAGAAAATAAAAAAGTTGATTGAAGTATTCACCTGCAATATTATAATAATATGCTACTAAGGATTCATTGGAAAATTGAACACATGACTGTGACTCAGGGTAATAAAGGGCTTGGTGGATTAACAGGGCAGACACTTGCAGAACATTCTCTCCCTGAAAATTCATCACATAACATTTGCCAGGATACATAACAGAAACCATCCTGGATATCAATTTAGGAAAAAGATGAGTTCTAGGGATACATGCAGATAGCAAACCCGACTTTACCACGATATCATACACTGGAGAATCTTTCTCGTTTAGGAGGACTTGTTGGTAAAATGGAAGATGGACCAGTGAAAAATTAGTGTCTTGTATATCCCTCTTGGTATCCATGAGAGGGATATGACTAGTAGAACCAGACAAAGATGAATTTTTGGCCATAATTCAAGACTATGACAACCAATGACTCACAAGGTGGCTAAATTTCAGCAGGGTGATGGAAAACTGAACAGGACACAACACAAATTACTCTCAAACATTAACTTAATCTGAAATTACTTTGAGAAAATGAAAATTTTTCTTAAATAGGTGGTGCGTACTTTTAAATTAAATTCTGACATGACGCGCCGATGAACCGTTGAGTTCACCTGACGTGGAGGACAGGTGAGAACAACTTAGCACCTTTCGTCACTGCGGGGGGTCTTGGGGTACGGAAAAATATTTTGGCTCGTCCCCCCACATTCAATCTCCATCGCACATCTATTTTTTCCCTGCAGTTAACCCGGTCAACTGCAGAGGCACTTCTCTTTTTAATTAGTGCGCTAGTTGTGCCCACGGGTTGAGTCCTTCAATCAGAGTACGAGCTATCATCACATCTCGCTTGATATAATGATCAACCTTTAAATTTTAATTTGAGGGCCCACTTCATAAGGTTCAAAGTATTTAAACTTTTGATTTGAATACAATGAAAATAAATATTTTTATGCCAAAGTAATAATATTATAATACTTTAACATATTTTTGACAATTTTCTATTTTTATATTTTCAGAGTAAAAAATTAAAGGATATTGCAAATGATCCACATCAGGTAGGATGGAATACAAATTGGAGCTTCCTACTTCTTCTTGAGTGCATCCAATTTTCCATGTTTCATGCTTAAATAAGTTTATAGGTGAAAAACTTCCAGTTCAAGAAATATTTCCAAAACCTTATGAGGAAGGAAAAATAACATTGGAACCTGAAGTAGTCACGGAAACAAGAACTCGATAGCTACGAAATCGATCAATTTCATTGTATCTCATCAAGTGGAAGAACTTACCCACTAACAATTCTACATGGGGGGATGAGAATTTTATACAGAATCATTCAGAGCTACTCAAGCATTGAGGATAACACTTTTTTGAAGGAGAGGGGCATGTTAGGTCCCTATATTACTAGTGTACTCCCTTATTGTCGTTAGTATATCCCCCTTATTGTTATTGTCGTACCCATGTAGCCCCCATATTTTTATTATTGTGCCCTTACATTATTATTGTTAGTTTGACTAGAATTATATTGTGACCCCATCGACTCCTATATATAGAAAGGAGCTTCTTTCATTTTTATCATCCAAGAATTGTTCATTTATGTAATGTAAAGGAGGTTTCCCCCTCAAAGTGGCTGATTTCTAAGGCATTGATATCTCTTTTATTCTATTCTTGGAGCTGGTTTCATAAAATTCAGTAACTTCAGGAACTATTTCTGGTCCTCCTCTTGAAATTGATCCACCATAATGATCTTCCCCTATGAGTTCTAAGCCTGAGATTACATCTACCCTTGCCGTTGAATCTCACACAATCAAAAAATAAGTGTGTGAATCTTTCTTTCCTGAGGTCATTGAATGTGAATCTTCACTTGTTGCTTCCTCTTCTCTTCCTTTGTCTCAGACACAACTTTAAGTCATATATCTTGGACCCAACGATGAGCCTCTTCCATACGGTCTTCTGAGTATTGAAGATATCCCTCTGGAAGAACCTCATCCGTCCTCTGCTGTTCATTTGAGAGGGTGACATATTAAGATATTCCTTTTCCTTCTCTTTAAATTCCATCAAAATAACCTTTATCTGATTCTCTTCCTTTTATTCCATCTATGAGTTTCTCGCGGAAATCATCTTTGAGATCATTATCCATAATTGAATCTGTTATGGTTTTCCATCATGTCTCCAATATGGATGAGACATCAAATGTTGCTTCCTCATCCATGTTTGCGACATCACCAGAGAGTCACCTCTATGGTGCCCCGTTTGTCCCGCCTGGATATCAGTCATTGTCTAGTGCCTTCTCTAGCGCGACATGCAGTCCTTGGACTTCTCCTATGACATTTGTTTCTAGAATTCCATCTGGAACTTCTCTAATGAGCACAATATATTATGATCATTCTCCTCCACCTAAACCTACAGTTGTGTATCAATTTGGTCCTTACATTAGTGGACACCCTCAATAGCCCAATTCATCTTACATTAGGTACTCTCCATATGGTGGGAAGTTTCCTCCATCATCCCCTCCTCCTTTGGTGGGGGGAAAGTTGTCATTGGAATGCCTCAAGTTAGTGCTCAACCCTCATTAAATTTTCTTTATGCTGGTTTTACTACTAATATTTGGAAATCTAATTTTTCCATCCAACTTAGTTCAATTGTAAGCACATATGCACATTCTCAACCTATATCATCTACATTCCAAGTTCTTACTCATCAATATTTACCTTTACAAGCTTAAATCAATGTAATCCAACCTCTACAGGCTGCTCAATCTGTTTCAATGGTATCTAGTACCTCCGAGGTCCCGCTTACTCAAATTTTACAAGGTAACTTATAGTCCCAACAAGTTGGATAAGGTATCCCTCAAATTCCTGTCGGAAAACCTGTGCATGTTATGGCACAAACCCCACCAACCTAACGTTATGTGGGTATGATGGAAAATCCCACTGGGAAATAGTTTCGACCTTTTCAAGCTATTCCTAAAACACCTTATTTAGGTCATCAAATCCAAAATCATTGATTCCAGCATTTACAAGGTTATCCTAGAGCTAGATAATAGGGACATGTGTATACTAGTTATAATAATCCTCCTTATTCTGGTACCCAAGTCCCTCTTTATCCAAAACCTCCTTATTATGGGACGCACATACATGTTTCTTAGGTTAACCCATCTTATCTAGGTCATCATCCTCCATATTTTAACAATTATTTTCCATTTGTGGCTACTCTTGAACTGCTAGATTTGACTCAGCTCACGAATGACCGCATTGCTCATTCTCCTTGGTTTCCAATAATTCCTACCAAATTTCCCTTTGACATTCCAAAATTCAATTAGAATCCTAGAGAAGACCCTTTTACACATGTAATGACTTATCATATTTGGTGTTCTTCGAACTCCCGTAATGATTATTCGATTCGATTACATATTTTCCAATGTATGATTACAGGTACCAAAACATATGGTATATTGAACTAACTAGAGATGCATTTCATGATTTTAGTTCCTAAGATACTACCTTCCTTACACATTTCCAGTTTCCCATCAGATGTGAAACTAGAACGAAACATTTCACCGACTTTAAATAATCAGATTTCACTCACATCTTAGATCACATTCATGAGTGGCAACATCACCGCCGATTGGTTAAAACATATGTTCCTGATAAATTTTTAACAGAATGGTTCACTAAATATATGTTAGCTCCCATAATAGAATATGTCGCTAAAGGTGGAGTCGTGACCAAAGAGAAAGTGATTTCTTGTGCACAATATTTAGATCTCTTTTCTTTTTGTTTGTCTTTATATTTAACTATTATAATAAAATATACAAAAATAGATAAATATTCGAGCCTTTACCACTTCAATACTAACATTTAAATATGAAGACTTTATTGGCAAGTCACTCTAGTATTATTTAATATTTTGTTTTGGTTTTATATATATTTTAATAATCCATTTATTTATCTATCAACAAAAGTATGTGTGGTGAGAATATAAAGAAGTGTGTAAGATTCCTTTGAGACATTTGGGAATAAGAGCACAAAAATAATGTATGGTGAGAATACAAAGAAGAAATATGCATTCATAGTGAGAGTGCACCAAAGAAATGTACATTAGTAAAAGCACAAAACATGCATGGTAAGTGTGGTAACTTTAGAATTTATTTGATATTTTTAAAATTTGAGCATAAATATAATGTTAAACGTTGTAATTGTGATAAGAAACAAGAAGTTTCTATATAAATTTTTGTCACTCATAACACAAGCTATCATAAAGTAAAATCAAATTGAAATGGTCCAAATTTTATTATAAATTTTTTTTGTTTGTTATTGTCAAAAATTTATTGTAAATTTCAAATCGATTTATGTTGTGATTTTTCCTTAATTTTTAACTCAAAACTTAACAATTAACACAACCATACCATGCAATAGCGAACACATTATCCTTAAGTATAGAAAGCAATTATCCTGAAGTATCAAGCACATCATCCTTAAACATCGAACATGTCATCCTTAAATATCGAAAAAATCATCCTTATTAAATTATCGTAATAAAATGATAATCATATAAATATTATATATCTTGATCTTATATCCACCTTCATCAACCATGAGTAAGTTATTGAACAAGTAATTATGTCAAAACTAAGTTATTTTCTGAGATGAAACTAAGTCTTCCATTCTCCATTAATTTTTTTCCAATACTATAAGTCAACTTAAATATATGAGCAATATCAACTCCAAAATAATTATATAAATGAAAAATATAATCATATACATGATAAATATCATACACATGAATTGAATAATAGTTTTAGGAACAAACTTATATTAAATTTTCCAAAAGAAATATAACTTTAAAAAAGTTAAGCTAAACCAATTTATATAAAAAAAAAATTTGAGATTTTGTATGTAAAAAGAGTTAAAATAGACAATGTTTGACTCTATATTAATGTATAAAAAAACTTAAAAGTTAATATCACTTTACCTTAACTCAAATGTATAAAACAATTGTGATATTGAGTCTTTACAAGTTGGATTTTAATATGACAATTTTGTTTAGGTGACAAGTTACATCAATGAGCTTCAAAAAAATAAACAAGTTTGAAATTAACATGCTATACTTAGTAGCTCAATTTACATATGAAAATTCTAATTAAGTGGCAAGACAATTCTAATTAGGTTTGAATTTAAAAGAAACATTAAATAAGTCGAAATCAAAATTATGAAAGATTAGGTGAAAAGTGATATCATTGTAATTAGGTTTCAATTTTAAAAAACGATAAATAATTCAAATTAAAACTTATAAAAGATTAAGTGAAAAGTGATATCATTGAACACTTGAAATAAAACATTAAATAATTTAAATAAAAAGTTATAAAAGGATAAAGTTACATATGAAAATTCTAATTAAGTGGCAAGACAATTCTAATTAGGTTTGAATTTAAAAGAAACATTAAATAAGTCGAAATCAAAATTATGAAAGATTAGGTGAAAAGTGATATCATTGTAATTAGGTTTCAATTTTAAAAAACGATAAATAGTTCAAATTAAAACTTATAAAATATAAAGTGAAAAGTGATATCATTGAACACTTAAAATAAAACATTAAATAATTTAAATAAAAATTTATAAAAGGATAGACAATAAAAGCTAGTAGATCAATATTAAATTATTTAAATTAAAATAAATATTATTTAATTCATTTTATTATTATAATTAACTTTAGGTTTTCAATTATTAAAATTGGCTTTTAGATAATGTAATGATTATTGATTTTTCTTTTATATTAATTTATTAATATTATATTATATAGTGTATTTTAACATTTAAAATGAGATTTTTAATAACACGTATATATTCAATCAATTAATTAAGTTTCAAATATTTTAGTTAGAATGGCACAATCTCACCTAAACATTTTTTACACTTAATATACTTCGTGCATATATAATATTTTTTACACGTGTGCAACTTCTATATATGCATATATATGGGAGTTGTGCATATACGAAAGATATGCACATATACGAAATATGCGCATATACAAAGTACGAATAAATTATGTATACGTGCATATATGGAAGTTGTGCATATACGATAAGTGTGCATGCATAGAATATGTGCATATATGAAAGGAAGTTGTTCAAAGCTTAAATATATGTACATCTTTTGTATCGTATATCTTTCATATATGCACAATTTTCGTACTTGCTCATATACAAAATCTGCACATATATGAAAGTTGCGGATATATGGAATTTATGCACATATATGAAAGTTGTGCATATATAAAAGTTATACACTTGTATGGAATTGGCATATATACAAAGGTTACATATACATGAAGGTTGAAGTCATGCACAACTTCTCTATATGGGCATTTATGGAAGTTGTGCATATACAAAAGTTGTGCATATACAGAAGTTTTGCATATCTTTTGTATATGTGCATATATTCCATATATGCACAACTTCTGTATGTGCACATATCTTCCATATACGTATAACTTTTGTATATGCACATATCTTCCGTATATGCACATATATAGAAATTGTGCGTATACAGAAGTTGTATGCAATTTTTGTAATATCTATATATATTAGTCTCCATATATGCACAACTTTTGTATATCCACATATCTTCTATATATGCACAAATTTCGTTTATGCACATATATTCTGTATATGTGCAACTTTCTTATAGGTGTAACTTTCAGATATGCAATGTATATATCAAATATATGCACATACATGAAATAAGTGCATATACGAAATAAGTGCATTTACAGAAGACATGCGCACATATGAAATATGTGCATGTGCAACTCATATCTTATGTATATGTGCAGCTTCCATATATACACACATATTTCGTATATGGGAATATATTTCATATATGTACAAATTCCGTTTAGGTACATATACGAAAGTTGCACATATACAAAAAATATGCACATATACAAAAGTTACACATATACAGAGGTTGAAGTTGTGCCCAATTTTTGTATCTACGTAGCTTGTGTATATGCACATATATGAAAGTAGCGTATATACGGTAGATGCACATATACATAAGTTGCACATATATGGAAGATGCACATACATATAATTTATGTGTAACTTCAACCACTATATATGTGTAGCCTTTGTATATGCGTAGCTTTCGTATATGCACATATTTTTTGTGCATATAAATAATATGTGCATATACAGAATTTGCGCCTATATAGAGGCTGAATTTCTACACAACTTCTCTATATGTGCATATATTATGTATATGTGCAACTTTCGTATATGTGCATATCTTATGTATATGTGCATATTTTCCATATATGTGCAGCTTATTTATATTCACATATCTTCCATATATGCATATATATAGAAGCTTTGCATATATAGAAATAGTGCAAAAATTATTTAATATGCATATATACAACAACCTCCATATATGCATAACTTTCGTATATGCACAACTTACGTATATGTGCAACTTTCGTATATACATCTCTCTTTCGTATCTATGCATCTACTGTATATGTGAAACTTTGGTATATGTGCATATATGAAAGATGTGCATATATAGAAGATATACACATATACAAAAGTTGTGCATATATAGAAAGCATGTGCATATACAAAAAATGTGCATATAAAGAAGTCCTTCCTTTATATATGTGCATCTTATGTATCTCATAAATTTCGTATATGAGCATATCTTTCATATGTGCGCAAATTTTGTATATGTGCATATATTTCATATATACAAAATTTTCATCTATGGAAATTGTACATATACCAAAGTTTCACATATACATAAGGTATGCACATATACTGAATTTTTGCATATACAGAAGTCACATAAATTTTATATATGTGCATCCTATGTATCACATATCTTCCATATATGCACAACTTCTATATATGTGCAACTTTGATATATGCACATATATGAAATTTGTATATACATAAATTTGCATACACAGAAATTTCCCATATATGTAAGATATGTGCATATACAAAAGATGTGGATAAAAAATTATTTACTTGCACACCGTCTATGAAATTAGTTGAATTGCATATCCTACTTAGCTACTCTTTCAACACTGAGTTTATTTCAGTGTTATGGGAGTTACTAAGAACATAGGGTAAGAGAGGCGTATCTAAACTTTCCCTCAGTGGCTCTTAACATAGAATGAATTTCTTCCATATGAGACATGTAGATGGAACATATTACATATAAAACATGTGGACCTAGAGTTGACATCATGGAATTTATCAAGAGTTTTATTTTATAGTGTTGTTTAGGGAACAAAACCAACTTACTTGGTCTTAGGTCATGGTCATCAAGTTGTAATCCAATTCCAAATTAGAGTGATTATTATCTCACTCTATGAATGATAAATCTTTGTCTAACATAAAAGTGTAATGGAAACGATATGAATATATCCATACGTCGATTGGTGCAATTGGTAGTACGAGTGCTAGAAGGATTGATTTACAAGAAGATGAAATTTTTGTGATAGATTTTTTGAAGAATTTTGAGACATATCTATAAATACATGAAGCATTCCCATAGAGCTCAATGGCAAGACCTGCAATTCAAAATTACCTTGAAATTTTTCTACCAGGGACAATTCTTTTCGATAGTTGATTTTGAAAACAATTACACATTTGTTGCACAAAATGAATTACAAAGTGAATATTATTATTCCAACCAAGTCTCTATGCATGTCCATGTTCTATATAGACATGCTGAACAAAATGTTTATCATATAAAAAAAACCAATGAAAATCGACACATTATTAAAGAATATCATTTTCATATCAGAAATGATCATACACATGTGTTGATGTTGTTGGACCTACCAACATTCAAGGGGTCTCCCCGATATGTGGTCCCAATTATACCTCACGTTGTTTGGGATAGGATCCCCATCCAGAATATGGCTTGGTTGATGGTTTCTTAAATATTTTCCTTGGATCTAACTATCATCAAGAGATATGGATGCACATGTACCTTCGAAAATCAAGTGAGTGTGTATGGTGAGTGTTCAATTGTAGGTGTGTCAATGTTCCTCTACTACAGAGATGAAGAAAAGTGAGTCTCTAAGAGAGAGGTAATATTATCACTCTAGTAGAAACACACACAGACAGGAAGAATCCTTCTAACATGCAGCATAATAGTCCACAAATATTTGACAGCCATTGTAACCAATACAACCCATTCTCAATATGATAAGCACTAAAATAACCAAAATAGTTCAACTACTTTAGTATAGGTGAAAACAAACATGAATTACAAACATTCACAGAACAATATTACAAACATTCATAATCCATGTGTGAAGAAAATGCTAGCCATTAGGCTTCATATACTAAGTAAAATTTCCTGGACACATGTATACAATGAACACCACTATCTCCAATAGTGGAATGTTGGAGGCACTACTTTCTCCCCAAAATAACTAGCTCGTCTCTCTAACTCCTTGTAGAAGGAGCCAAGGTGAAAATTCATTTTCTCATACAATGAGGGTGTATATATAACCATTGAGGTGATGCTTCACCTCCCTTGTTACTCTTTGACTACCCTCATGATTATTTTGCTTCCTATGAATTTTCGACTTTACATGACTCTTCATATTTTGTACAGGTCCTTTGGACTTCCACTTTACAATACATTTACAAATAAGAATTTACATAATCCACAATAATGATGTGGAATAACTCATGAAATGACATGACATGAAATTTTTGACATGGACTACTTGATGGCATGGAAATTCCAAGGCTTTTCGCTTAATTTTGTTCAATTCTAACCAAGGTCACATGAATTTTAAGTCAAACTTGTTGAAACTCAAGTTTAACCTAAGAGGTCTGCTTGGCGCGAGTCAAAATTTTGACACAAGGAACAAAATTCCCTTAGTCCAGCACTAGACAAATCATGCAAAATTTAGGTCAATTCAGTTGCATATCTATTGGAGCAGGGCCCACTGAGGCACAACTTCCAAAGACACTTTTTGTATGTTTGTATGTGCGCACTGTGCAAATGAAGTCAAAGGGATTTTGGCCCCAATTTTGGATGTAATTAGGCTTAAATGTAAACTATGAGCCTAAAACCATGGTTTGAGACCATAATATCTGTGCGCTAGGCGTATTATAAATAGATAGATTATGTCTAAGCTAAGTAGTGATACATGTGATATGAGATATTGATATTCTGATAGTTTGTGTGTCTGTAAGGGTTTTTGGGTTGGGTTGAAAGGCTCCTATTGTTTGTGTTCACGAAGACCTAGTTCTAGCTATCTGCGGACTCTGTTGGCTGTGTGCATGGAAGGGTTTGTAAAGGTTTTGGAAATAACAATTGATGTATTGACAGATACAAAAGATAATAAAAAGAACATTTTTAGTGAAGATATCTATGTTATGCATCTATTTTTACTATTTATGATATGATGATATCACATTGTCTATTTACTTTTTAATGATTATGCAAAGTTGTCTGATATGATTATGCATAATTATTGATGATTAAGATATTTATTCAGCATTTACATTGGTTAAGATCTAGATCTTCTTCTAATTTGTTATCTGCGGTAAACCGAAACAATATTTATGTATTGTTATGTTTATAATCATGTATTCTCTGTGAATATGTTATAAACTATTGTGCGCATCTATCTAAGTTTACTATGGGTTTTTTTGAGGACCACTTCATTAAATTCTCTCTCAGGGTGTAGAAACCTGGTTCCAACACACCCCCACACTGTTTTGGCTGAGACTTTGGTCTGCGCAAGCAGGTCATTTTTGAAAAGGCCAGTAGTTTGAGGGTTTTTCGGTTTATCCATAAAATCCAAACCTAGGTTAGGACCCCTCAAGCCAACAAATGGTTCCATTGTCAGGACATGGTTCATCATTTTGAGGTTTATTTTATGTTGTGGCATCCAATACGCAACGAATTATAAGATCGGTTGGATAGAAAGATCCTTGAATGTTTGTTGTAAGAGAATAGAAGTACTAAGATATTTGACGAATAGTGGGTACAAATTATATTTATACAGAAGTGCATAAAATTTCCTTTTGTTCCTTTGCATACGAACTAGAGGAGTGGTTATCGCACTTTGTTGAATTCAATCATTGCATAAAGGAAGATGTAGTCACTGTGTGCACTTCTGAACTGATCCAACAAGTAAAGAATTTTGATAATAAGATCACTCGCATGGTGGATCACAAGATAAATCGCCTCTTGGGAGGATTTGTGACTAAATTTGATGTTGATCAATTTGTGTCATATTCTGAAGCAGAAAGAAGGTTTTTCAAAGGCCCTAGAGGTATGTTCCTACGCTCATTGAAATTATTACCGAAAATTCTATTCTGTGAACAGGGTTTTCTATGCGAACATACTACTTGAATGCATCAAAGAGGTTCAGTTATGCACAGTGGAAGAATTTACCACGAACACTCTGAAAAAGTCCTTTATAGCCCTCTGAAGCCTAGATCTGATAGTGAACCTAAACTAGAAACTACTAGCTCAAGTGAGTTGAGGAAGAAATCCTATCATATCATAAACCCTAAAGTTTGTTTCCCACTGCATCCACTCCACTTTTGAGCTCACATCACAAATCACCTACTCCACCACGTAGTCCATCTACACCTCCACCTCCACCTCCCCCTGAAGTAGATATGGTTGCATCCATGAATTTACCTAATTTTAGAGGCATTGGAAAAAAGGACGTTGATCACTTATGCTTTGTAACTAAGGTTGTATGGTAGGCTCATCAAGTGACAATACTGATATTAGAAAAGCACAACTTGCTACTACACTCCAAGATCATGGATTAGACAGGTATATTGGGTATGTGCAAGAAAACCCAAATGGTACCTTGGAAGAAACTAAAGCAACCCTAAAAGATCAGTTTAAGAAACCTAAGTCATACACGCAAATGGTGACATAAATGAAGGATATTCGTCAAGAATCTAATGAGTTTGTATGGGAGGTTGATCAATGATTGAAGTGCACCATCAGAGATGGTGGATTTGTGATTGATGATGCTCATCATAAAGAATGGTTCATTTCTATGTTGCTCTAGCATCTACGCCAGCCATTAGGTCAACAAAATATTTCCACACAAGATGAGGCTGTGGAATTTTCAATGGAACTGGATGCTACCCCAACACCTATTGCGTTGGGAACTCAACATATTTAGATTCAGGCAGAAGTCATCCATCTAGAAATTCAAATTCTATGCAAGGAAAAAGGCAAGGAGGTCTGAACAGAAGTGTGGTGTATCAATTTCAAAACTCCTGGGCATCATAAAGACTAGTGTCCTATTTTCAACAACTATTTGAATGCTGGAGGTCCTAGTCCATTGCAGAATCTCGTATGGTGTACTATCTGTCAAATTGTTGGACTACATGACACAAATTCTTTCCCAAGGATTGGAAAATATCAGCCTGATTTGAAGCAGTTATTTTTACATTTTTGTTCGTCATTAGGGCATGATGAATAGAATTGTCGTACTTATGATATAATGTTGGATAAAGAAGATATATATAGAATGCAGGTTGAACCTACATCACTAGCACCCCCTTCTAGGGGCATAGGATTCCAAGGTAGAGGAAGACGTTGAGGAGGTGGATCAGTTAGTCGAGGAAGAAGACAAGTGATTTTCTATAACTATGGTGATGTTGGCCATTATGCGTGCAACTGTCTAAGCCAAAAATGACAGTCCTGCAGTAAATGTAGATAATTTGACCATGTTATAGAATATTGTCCTATCTTGATTTATAAAATATAGGAAAATAAAATGCCAATGCAAAATCTTCATATGCTTCGTGCAAAAACTCATGAAGAAGATCCTTGTGTGAATGTAGTTGTTAGGTGTGGTGTAGCTACTAATGAATATAAGGGAAAGAAACCTGCCACTGATGTATGGATTCAAAAATCAATTGAAAACAAGGAAAGCTTTAATCTTCAATGCGCCTAAGAAACCTTTATTGAAGAAAGGAAAGACTTGTAGAAAATTATATGCACTAAGAATGCATATGTCCTAGATTCACTTGATCTCACAATATTTAACTTCTTGCAAAATACTGAATCATTCCACTATTAATATTTTGCGGAAAATTAATTGCACACACATGTAAAGCATAAATAAAAAAAATCACACATAACACAATTGTTTAACGGGAAAGCCTGAAGCTAAAAACCCTAACTATCATATATCATGGAGATCATATGAAAATCTCATACAAAGCTTAGTACATCAAGCTCTCTGTACAATACAATCGTCATACACTAATCAGGAAAAATTTGCAAATCCATGCACCGATCTTTGCCCCCTGCAAGCCTGCCTCCATTGCGCAATCCCTCCTAAAGAATAGCTTTGGATGAATTCAAATTACCATTTCCTTAACTGTACAATCCTCATTGGCAACTCCAATGTGTTTGTGATGCAATAAATGCATCACTATAGTCACAATAGATAGTCCATCTTGCCCTTTCACCTATCTCTCCACTGTGTCTCCACTGGAACTGACATGCACTGTAGTTAAATGTTGTATTTTTCAGTTGATTAATGAGTTATTATTTGTGAATTAATTAACTAATTAATTCACTCCACTCTCATTAGTGTATCATTCAGTTAGACTAGATACAGCTAGCTCAAATGAGTCTAACTGAGTTAAACTGAATACAACTCCATAAACTACTCTTCCAAATATGTCATAACTCTACCACTTGAGTTCTAACTAAATCCTCCATGCATGAACTCTAGTAAACCCTTGGGAATTGCGTAATTCCCTCAGTCCATTGATGTGCCACATCTGTGCACTGAAACAAGGTGCTCCAAGAGAATAAGTTGTTGTTTAGAGTTTGATTATTATTGAGAGCTAATCATAATCAACATGCATATATTTTTAGATTGATGATCTATAAATAGACTTCACCCAATATTCTAAAAATAGAATTTCCAACTTGATCAACCATACACAAATAGCATCCTGCAACTTCTGAAATATGATCACCATGTCTAAAAATAGACTTGCGCCAAAAATAGCCTACGGGCCCACTTAGTGAAGGCGACTCTTTTCACTAAGCTCATCATCTTGTTGAATCTCAACACTCCCTCTCAACAAGATAGGGATTATCCTTCACCCCGATCCTGCCTCTATGGTATTTTAATTTGCTCCTGGTGAGCACCTTCGTTAGAATATCTACATCCTGATCCTCTGTAGGAATGTACTGAAGCAACATGATCTTCCGCTGCACACAATATCTGATATGATGATACTGGATATAAATTTGTTTAGATATATCATGAAACACAAGATTAACTGAGATTTTAATGTAACTTTGATTATCACAATGTATCACTGTGGGATCTAAATGTGAACCGAACAAACTAACCAGGATCTTCCTCATCCAGATAGCCTCACATGTAGCTTGACTTGCTCCCATGTATTCCCCTTCTACTAAACTGAGTGCCATGGATCTTTGTTTCCTGCTGTACCAAGAAACTACCGTAGATACGATACTGAAAATCCCCCCTGATGTGCTCTTTATGTCTGTTGGGCTTCTTGCCTAATCTACATCCATGAAGCCATGCAACTTCACCTCATCCGTCTGTCTATACCATAAACCATACTTAGTTGTTCCCCTAAGATATCTTAGGACATGCTTGCCTACCTTCCAAAAGAGCTTGGTAGGCTTAACCGTCTCTTGTGAAAGCTGGTTCACCGCATAGCATATGTCCGGTCTTGTATTGACTAAATACATGAGCGAACCCACTCGTATGTCGATAAACAAAGGGGAGGCATCCACTACCTCCGGCGATATAGCAACCTCTTTCTTCCAATTTCCTAGAAGAGGAGTATAGATAGGCTTGCAGCCTTACATGTGAAACTTCTCCAATATCTCCCAGGTATACTTGCCTTGAGACACAAACAATTCACCTTCCTGCTGCCATATTTCCAATCCAAGGAAATAATGAAGGAGGCCCAAATCCTTCATCTCAAAATCCTTTGCAAGATCTACCTTGCATGAGTGTATCAATTGCTCATCACCTGTTAGTATTAAATCATCAACATAAATTACAATGATTAAAAGCTTACCCTCTGTTAGTGTTAGTCTAGTCATACTGCCATCAGTGATCAAAATTTCTCTTTTGCATTTTCATATTAGGAGTTCCATACCATAAATTTTCACCATTCCGTTAGGTCATGGATTCATTGATGGTAGTGGTCTTACATTAGTTTTCCCTCATGAGAAACTTGTTGATTCTCCTCTCTATGGTCTTTATTCATGAGTCACTTTCACTCTCAAAATCATATTATTAGGTCATAGGTTTGGTCTCATTAGGTTCTAGGGTCTCCCCATGGTCAAATTAATAAGTCAGAGTGTCAATAAATATCAGCAAGGTCATGAGGAGGTTAATAAACTCAAAGTCACAACATCTGGGAAGATCAAGGAAATGTCTTATTCAGCTTGATGTGATTTTGAAAAAATGTTACTTTGTCTTTTATTATTATTTATTATGTAATTTCATCATATGTAATAAAGTCGCACTTCAGAAGCTGTTATCTCCACGAAGTCATCACCCTGCCCTTCATAGAATTTTTCTGCAGCATTTTTAGTGTCAAATAATGTTCTAAGTATGTCCATCAGATAGAGCCCCGAAAGAGGTTTCAAACGATATATTATACTGTTAAAACTGACTCCTAGATTGAAATTTATGCCTAAGTGAATGAAGCTCCCCTATACCCTAAACCAACCCCTTTTCTACCTTTCCCTTAAAGTTTATTTTATTAAAGTTTAAATTTTTTCTTTTATAAACCCCTTTTCCCCTAGCCGATGGCTTAATCGCATTCGTAAAAATCCTTTTGACTTATATAAATCCACGATTCGATTAAATAAAACCACTTCCCCACATCACCTCTTAAACTTTATAATAAAGTTTTAAAAGTTATTTTATTATAAAATCCCCCCCCTCTGATCACATTCACACCATACTTATGAGCACTCTGATTGACCGTTGTAAAAAATTCTGATGCGATTGCATAACCCCCAATTGACCCTGACCATCAATCTGCCCAGTGATCCAATGGCCCATATGCGATCACAATCGCCCAATCGCCTTCCACCTTCGCAGTCCCCTGCGGCCTTAACTTCTCTGATGCAATTTAACTCTCAACGCGTTATTGCAATTACCTCTCCGCCGTCGATCGGCCCCTCCAATCGGACAGCTCATACACCGTCATGCCATCTCAATCGGCATGTTCCCATAACATCTTGCTCCGCTCCCCTCCCGATTTCCGATTTCGATTGTTGACTAGGCCCCACTATAAAATCTTCCGCCTTTCTAATAAAAAAGGGGCCTTTTTCCTTTGTAAATGCACTTTAATCATTTTCAATCATTTCTTAAGCGCTTCCACCCTATCATGTTTAACCCCCATGCTATAGTATTATTTAATTTCATCGTAGATTTTTATTTCAAATGTTCACAACTCACGTTACCCTTACATCCCGATTTGTGATTGTGATTCCCTTATTCTTCCTATACACTATCACATATCTCATTTCTCTGCCATGTGTTACACCCATTCCATGTGATTTGTGATTTCGATTGTTCTCACGGTCCCACCTAAAAGCCCTCTGCTCTTTCAATGAAAAATCATTCTTCCCTTTGTAAAAAAGCAAAAAACCATTTTCATTTGTTTTCAAAGGGATTTCCCCACTCTTTTATTGTGTTACCCCATCATACATTCCCAATCGCATCGGAGTTTATGCCTCCCCCTTTCCTCCGATCCCTGATTGCGATTGCCCTTATGCATTGAACACATCGCAAGTTTTCCATTATATTTCACACCTCCACGATCTTCCGATTGCGATTGCGGTTTGGACCCTACCTCCTTTCCCTTCGCTCCTTCCACTAAAAATGAGTATTTTCCTTCATTAAAGGCATAAAATTCATTTTTGATGTTTTCAAAGGCATTTCTCAGCATATAAAGATATTTTCAAAACAAAAAGAAAGGAAACATTCCAAGGGCCGAGAAACTAAAAATGAAACAATAAGACATCTTCAGCAACGATTTAAAGGAGATTTATTCTACAAATTTGTTCTTCTCATTCGTTGGATATAACAGCGAATCTTCAGATGGCTCAAAATGTATTGTTGTTCCTTCTTTTCAGGGGCGGATTGTTGCTTCTATTTCCTATGTTCAAAATTCAACTCCTTTTTTTTGTGGATCTACTTCCCACAATTTTGGTCTATTTAATGTAATTTTGAATCATTTGTAAATGATTCTATAAGTAAGAAAGTAAGGGAATAGTGTGGAAAATCAAGGAGGATGCTCTACACTCCCATTGCAATAATTTGACGGGGAATTAATAAGAAATGGAGCTCTGATTTGTGGGATCCATGTGGTATGAGTTTTAGCATTTGTTCTTTCCTTTGTGTTCATATGTAAAATTGTTGTGTGTACATTTCATTCATAAACATCTCTGGTCGAATGCTTTCAAGATAGATAGCTAGAATCCATTTTTATGCTCTACCTTGGGAAATAATTCAATATTCTGTGTTTTCTTCTGTTTGAAAAGGATCCATCCCCTGTGCCCTTTTTAGCTCCTCACCAGTCTTTCCATTCCATATTTATTTAAACTTAATTACTAAAATTTCCTGCCTACCTTGCCCCATGAAATAACCTGTATCCTTGATTTAATTCCCCAATTAAAACTATCCCATTTGTTCCATACAACCCTGAAATTCATTCATTAAAACATTTCCCCTTATTATAACTAGCCTAATATCAGTTCATAATTGTACTTTGTTGAAAATATTTTCACAGAGAGAGTCAACATCTCCTGACCTTGTAGGGCTAGCTACAAGGCTAAGCGTGGTTTAAAGGTTACCCTAATTTTCCTTTTTAGCCTGAGGTTCAAATTAGGTGCTAACATTTTTGGCGACCATACTAGGGAGGTTTTTAGCATAAAGGATTGATCACCCCAGTAATATTCTTCATATAAATTATTGCACTCTGGATAATGATGTTCAGAGTTTGTTAGGCTGAGATAAAATTTTGTAAAGTAGAAATTTGACCACACTGGCTTCAAGAAGATACACAAGGGCCAATCCAGATCCTAATCCTCCCCCTGTTTTTGAAAATCCTAATCTCATTCCAAGAATAGTTAGAAGACAAGAGGGATCACTAAGTCCTAGACCAAATTTTAGATCCCACACATGGCCCAGTGAGTCGTTGTTTGTAGAAGATATTTCTTTTGATGAGTGTTTTGAGCTTTCTTTGTTTAGAAGTAAGTCTGAAACTACACTTGATGACATAGTTTTAGATCCGCATTTTCTTGTAGATATTTTAATTTCAAAGGAAAAAATACTAATCAAGGATTATATTTTCCTTACCATTCTATCAATGTAGAATTCAATATCCCCGAGCCTTTTGGAGTCACCAGGAACAATATTTCCTCCTCCTAATCCAGCATCGCATTTCCATCACCAACTCTCAACTTCATCTCCTCCATCAACACCTCCCTTAAATCCTAGTAGCACAAAATCATGGTAAATCCACCACTGAAATAATACCCAAGATAATCGGTTTTGCCTCAAGTTCTGAATGATATGCTTGCTAATTACCAAAGTAAAATTCCTATCTTTGATGCCACTCAAAGCATCACAGCCCAGCAACATGTTGACAAGATGAATGACTTTTTTGATCTTCATGAGGTATAGGCAAAGAATGTAACCACAAGGTTGTTTGTTCAAAGTTTTGGAGGTGAAGTTAGAAAGTGGTTCAGAGCCTTACTAGCAGGCTTTATCCGTACTTTGTAGGAGTTACATACAAAGTTCTTAGACCGGTGGGAGGTGAAGAAAAACCCACTCCAAATTTTGTCTGAATATGAAAATATTAAAAGAAATGTGGGTGAAACTGTACATGATTATTGTCTAAGATTCAATGTTGTATATAATGCTATTCTGGCTAACCTGAAGCCTCCTGTGGGATTAGCCTTGCTCAAGTTTCCAGATGGTTTCGATGCTGATATGGCATATCAGCTGTGAGAAAGAGATCCTACCACACTTGAAGACATGCAGAAGATATCTGTAAGTGTAGAAGCAAATTTGCTAGCCAAAAGAGCGCGGACTAGAGCTGAAAAGAGAGTCACTGTGAAAGAAGAAGCGTCTCCTTCATACAGCGATATGGACACTTTGATCCGAACAGTCGAAAAAATGGTTGATCGATTAACCATTTCGAACAGGCCTGAAGCACAAATAAGGAATCTGAATTTCAGAGGACACCAGCAGCCTCAATTTAGAATTAAAAAAAGAGAACAGAAAGCGCAGGACCAAGCAGCGCCGCAACAGTAGATCAAGACTCCATTACAGCAGAATTATGTCCAAGGAACAGAAATGGATGATAATGATGATCCTGTGATTGAAGCCAATAATTTCTTCACTGTAGATGGTGCGCCCATCTTTCTCACAGAAGATGAGGAATATACAGTGATTGCAGACATTCAAAGGGACGGAGATTTCATTTTGGCCAATGACGTAGTGTTAGAACAAGAGTCCGATGATTTCCAAAGAGGATACATGAACGCTTTATCATCCCAACAAAAGAAGTATTCTTTGAGGAACAGATATGTTCTAATCAGTCCCATTCAAAAGAGAAAAGAGCTCCAATCAAAAAATGATTCTTCAGATACTCAGAAAAAAGGAAAAGAGCCTGCAGATCCTTCTCCCAGCAAGGCATCTTCGGCAATCAACATAGCAAACACTATAAGAAAAAAGGACATTGGTGAGGGGTGAAAATGGTCACCATAAGCTCATTGGTGAGGGTCAAAAAATCCTTCGTCACCAAAAATTGAACGTCACCAAAGGTGGTGTCGCCGAAAGTATAGGTGTTGCGGTGACATTCACACCAGTCACTAATAATGATTTATGTTGATGGATAGACCCAGCCACCTATTTCATATGAGAAATGGTGATGCACAATAGCCTCCGTCACCAAAAATTGAACGTCACCAAAGGTGGCATCGCCGAAAATTATGTGTTGTGGCGACACCATACCGTCATGAACATGATGTGCATGACAAGATAGTGACCGTCACCATTTCATATGAACAAAAATGATTTTTTGTGATGGACCTTTCATGGCCGTCACTATTGGGTACATATGGCAACGTCTACCGACTGGCCACCATAAACTCATTGGTGACATTGAGGTCTGTCACGAATAAGGTCTGCC